>JAFEMH010005408.1:0-164074 GCA_022495995.1 Adenophora triphylla var. japonica
CGATGAAGACGATGAAACCATTCTTTTCCAAGCCGGGCATTGAAGTCAACAAAACCGACTCCCAAGGGTCCCGGGAGGATGGGAACGGAGCATCGCCGCACTCAAATTGAAAGGCCAACTCTGTGGAGGAAGGTCTATTTAAAAACAGGGAGGAGGATGGAAATTGCCTCGAGCAACTACTCAGGAAATTCCACACCTACAACCTCTCATACGTAAACGATCAACTGGGACAAGAACTAAATACATGGGCCGATGTTCGGGAAGCCGTGTACTCACCTTCCGACATACCCGCCACTCGATAAAGGTAGGAGAAAACACTCCCTCGGGATGGAGGTTTACCTAGACCGCCGCACGCAGCTCAAAGAAGCACCGGCTATTCTCACATGGGAAGAAACGCAGCGCTAACCTTCGACGCAGCTCCGCCGCAAGAAGGTTGATCCGGCTCGTAGCGGAGGAAAACTAGCAAACCACGAGTATCGCTGCACCCAACCTGCATGCCCCGAGTATGCTCAAAGAAGAAGGAAAGGAACGCGATATACCGCAAGAGACTCAAGGAGACCGTTCGCAAGCCGAGAACTCTCCAACCTCCCCGAGGGTTAACAACGCACGCCCGGGCCAGCAACCACCGGTTGCGCACCGACATTCGAACAATCAAGCGCTAAACCGTAGGTTACCTCCCTCCGCGTAGGCACCTAAGCCGCATCCCGGGAACGTAATCCGTCAAGCCGCCGAAGCTCCCGGAATTCATCCACGATCAATGAGTTGAGGAAGACATATGGCCCTATGCTACGAGGAATCCTCCTCTAACTATGGCTCAACTCAAAGCAGCACTGCTCGTAAGGGACCAAACCCGATGTCGTTCTAACCCGATCGGGTCAAATCCATGCATTACCACCTAAGGCCACCAAAAGCCGACGGAGCCGACTGCAATCCGGCCACCCAAGACGCAAATTCCTTGAAAGAGAACCCGATCCTCACTACCAAGTGCACTCAGCGAACATTTCCCTTTGGTCTCTCGCTCACCTCCTCTTATCCTCACAAGCTCAAGCTAGAGGAAAGCTCGGCCCGTACCATGGTCCCCTGTGGACGCAACCCTGCATGAAGTCATTCAAATGATCGGCAACATCCACTATGGCAACATTATCACCTTCACGTATTTGGACCTTCCAAAATTTGGGGCTGATCACAATGAGCCGCTCTACATCACAGCTCCAAACTGACGAGCGTCGCCTTCCCCGCGTGTTTCAGTAGACGGAGGTTCCTAATGAATGTCTTGCCCGCCAAGATGATGGACCCGCTTGACATCAAGCCTACGCATCTTAAGCCTTCACCCACACCGTCAAGGCCTACGACTCTACTTCCCGTACAGCCTCTGGGGTTGCTACTCTCAACATCTCGGTTCTAAGCAAGCGGGTGATCCCCACCGAATTCCAAGTGTTCGACATTCCAATCACTTTCACAACCATCCCGGGGCGTCCCCGGCCGCATCAAATCAATGGTGTGGCATCCACACTTCACCAAAGGCCTCAAGTTCATGCAAGGCAACGAAGCTAACCACGCCTACGGCGACGTTGTCACCACCGAGGGGACCAAAGACCACCGACATTCCAAGATTGGAAATCAAGCATAATGACGACATGCCATTAACTCGGATTCACTGAGACCTCCAAGATCCAAATATGCAACGTGGACCTTCCACTGTCTCACGATCGATTCTCCCGCCATGAGGATGATGAAACTCATGAACTTCATCCTGTGATCGGCTCGGCAGTAAGGCCGCAAGGCCAACACCAAGTTATTGAAGTCAAGGACCACACCACGGTCCAGGGGCTTCGCTACGTGCCAACACCGGCCGACATCAAGGAAGACAAAAGGCTCGCCCGCACCAAGGCGCAGCCCCCGCAAAAGGGGAACCTCCGACGGCACACCCAATCTCCGGCCTTGCAGCCTTTCGACCTCGCTCATTACTTCACCAAGGGAACCGATGCCAGAACCGAGGGGACCAACAAGGGAACCGACAAATAGAATCGAGGGGACCGACAATGAACCGACAATGTAACCGAGGGGACCGACAAAGTGGAACCGATGAAGATGAGAAAGAAGCAGGAATAGTCAACACCAAGACTACAGAAGAATGGAACAGCCTAGCACGGGACCTCAAGCGTTTCGTAGGACTCAAAGCTAATCCGATAAGGGGAGCGTTCTCGACATCACAGCCTCTACCTGGACCAACCGCCACCACACCAAAGATGAGTACACATTCAAGGGAATCCTGCACTTGGAGGAGCAACTCAAGGTACTCTCCATGGGAAACAAGTTGTTCGGATCACCGCGAGGCCACATTCGAGACAAGAAGTCCAAAGCGAAGGAACCGTAATTCATAGAAGACGCTCTGGACCACTCTACGTAGTCTGCTTGAAGAAGTCATGGAGTTGCCCAACTTGATCGACTGGGCTCCGACAACAAAGATGATCGCCATGATAGGGACAAAGCAGAAGCCAAGCCTCTCGATCCCCGCACCCTCATCAAGCATCCAAAGCAATGCCATTGAAGAATTGGGTAACTTTCACCGGACCAAAGGCAAGCCAGCAGTAATTGGAAGACAAGCCGGGCCCGCACCCACATCTCCCTAAACCCGGTCTCAAACCCTCTCGAGTCCGCCCTTGTCGAGTCCAGCCCTTCCGAGTCATCCAACGGCCTTACGCCTGGAGGACTATAATGTTGTAGCCAATCATGTATTCCCGTTCTTGTTTAATGAAAAGTCTCGACCTTTCGGAGTATCCTCTCATTGCCACTTTAACAACCGATAAGTTAACAAACAACTTAAAAGACGTTAATAATTCAATTGATAAAGAAGCGCACACATTAAACGAACAATACATTAAAGAAGTTCTCGAGCGTGTAGTTGACCAAGAGGACAACCGGGCCCAAGCCGCCGAAGAGGTTATGACCAAAGTGAACCTGGGGTCGGCAAGAGCCTAAAGAGACACAAGTGGGCAGTTTCTTCGCCGATGCAAAAGAAGCCCCGATAAGCCTCCTCCGGGAGTATGTTGACGTGTTCGCCCGGTCATACCAGTGACATGCCAGACTCGATCCCTCAATCGTGGAGCACGTAATTCCCCGGATCCCGAATCCAAGCCTCGCAAATGTAAGCCGCGCAAGATCAAGCCAGAGTGGTCCTTGCAAGTAAAAGAAGAAATTGAGAAAATGCTCCGAGTTGGTTTCATCGTAGTGATTGAGTACCCGACTTGGCTCTCCAACACGTGACGGTCACCAAGGCCAACGGAAAGGTCGATGTCGCGTGGATTTCGTGGATCTCAACAAGGCCACCCTAAAGATGATTTCCCACCGCTCTAACATCGACATGCCGGTCGACACCACGGCAAATTTCGAAGTAAAGTCCTTCGTGGACGGGTTCGCTCGGATACAACCGTATCAAGATGTCCGAGGAGGATCGTGCCAAGATCGCCTTCACCACTCCACGGGGACATATCGTTACACCTGGCCATGCCGTTCGGGTTCAAGAACGCCGGGGCTTACTTTACTGGCCGCAATGCTCTTCCATGACATGATACACAAAGAAATCGAAGTATATGTCGACGACATGATCATCCACTCCAAGGGATCGACATGCAAAGACATGACAGATCTCGAGGAAGTTCTTCAATGTACTCGTAAAACACTCCATGAGGTTGAACTCCGCAAAGCGCACCTTCGGCGTCAAGCGCGGCAAGGTACTCGGGGTACATGGTTACGTAAAGAGGTATCGAAGCCGATCCCAGAAAATCAAGGCCATCATCGACATGAAGCCGCCTCAAACCCCGACGTAAGTAAAGAGCTTCATGGGAAGACTTCAAGCACATCGGCCGCTTCATCAACCGCTGACATCTTCTCTCGCGAGCCCATGTTCAAACCGATGAAAAAGAATGCCGACATCAAATGGGACTCCGAGTGCCAAACAAATTTTCGAGAAGATCAAGACCTACTTGGTTAATCCCCCACCCGTGCCCGCCACATGAAGACAAGCCACTACTCCCGTATCCGACAAGAATGTACACGTCAATCGGAGCAATGCCGGCACAAGAACAAAGATTCCAAGGTTGAGCATGCAATCTACTTCGTAAGCCGAAAGCTTCAAGGAAGTGAACTCCACTACCAAAGACGTGAGAAAACTTGTACCGCCTTGGTATGGGTAGTCGGAAACCGAAACACTACATGCAACGCATTCGCACTCTCCCGGGTCTCCAAAGTGGACCCCGTCCGATATCTCTTTGACAAGCCATCCTCACAATGCGGCTAGCCAAGTGGTCATTCTTCCCGCCGAGTTCGACATCAAGTACATGGTCGAAAATCAACAAAGGGCGTAGTAATGGCAGATCGCCTTGCCGACTTCCCAAGCAATGAACCTAAGGGTCCCGATCCGCAATTTCCTGACGACGGAATCTTTTCACTTGACAGCCGCAAACCGCCGGCAACTCTTCTTCGATGGGGCAGCCAACAAGAAGGGGAATGGTATTAGAATGCTCCTTGTCGATCCCAAGGACGAGCATACTCCCATAGCCATCAAGTCAATTTTGAAGCGACCAACAATGCAACAGAATATGAAGCCTCGTGCAAAGAAGTTTGGAAGCCGCCCTCGAGCGCAACATCTTAGAGCCGGATGTATATGGAGACTCAAAGATTGATCATCAATCAAGTATCCAACAAATGGAAGACGGTAGATTCCGGCCTTCGAAGTACCACGCGTACATGGAGGAACTCATTGCTCGCTCAAGGACATCTCTTTTCACTATTTGCCAAGAGACAGAAACCGCTTCGCGTACGCCCGGCAACCCTCGCCTCTCTTGTCGAAATTCCCGAAGGGAAAGCAAGAAACCCCTCGTAATAGGCAGACTGAAACACCCGCCTATTGGCACGTGAGATCGAAAAGAAAAAGAAACGATCGACGAACCCCGGTACAATCAAATTTACCAAGCATTCTCCAAAACGGAGAAGCTTCCTTCACAAGTGAAGATGGAAAATACAAAGAAGGGATCAAAGCCAAAAACATGATGGCATTAAAACGCCCGGCATCCCATTTCGTCATTCTGGGGGTATGTTGTACAAGAAGCGCCACCAAGGGCCACTCCTTCGGTGTGTAAACAAAGAAAAAGCCGCCGAGCTAATGAACGAAGTTCACAACGGAACCCGCGGTCCGCACATGAACGCCCGAGCATTGACACGTATCATTCTCCGTATGGGATACTATTGGATATCAATGGAAACAGATCGCATCCAGCCTGTCCGAAGCCGCGACAAATGTCAACGGTTCTCCAACCTCAATCACATCCCTCCTCACGAACTCTATTGCATGACTACGCCACGGCCTTTCGCCACACGGGAATCGACGTCATCGGGCAAGATCACTCCTCCAGGGAGCAATGGTCACGAGTTCATTTTAGTCGCAGCCGACTACTTCACCAAATGGGTAGAAGCCGCATCGTACAAGGTACCGAATTCTAAGAAGGTGGCCGAGTTCATCCGAGAGAACATCATGTGCCGATACGGAGTGCCCAACGAGATCATATCCGACAATGGGACTCACTTCGAAGGAGATTGTGACCAACTACCGACCGAATTCGTAGTCACACGTCACAGTCTTCTCCTTACAGACCACAAACCAATGGTGCAGAAGAGGCAACCAACAAGACTCTCGCCACGATAATCGTAAAGATGACCACTGCAGGCTCGGGACCGGCCCGAAAAGCTACATCTAGCCCTCTCGGGGATACCGAACATCGCCGAACCGCCACAGTGGGAGACTCCTTTCGCACTTACCTACGGAATGGAAGCGATGTTACCCGTGGAATTGGAAATTCCATCCCTCCGAGTCCTCTTGGAAAACGGGATCAATGAAGTCGAATGGCTACAGAGCCGTCACGACGAACTTGCTCTACTCGACGAGCGCAGATTGAAAGCCATGGAACACACTCGAGCCTACCAGAGCAGAATGGCACGAGCATTCGACAAGAAAGTCAAGATCCGAGACATCGGAGAAGGCGACTTGGTGCTAAAGGAAAAGCCTCCTACGTGCACCAATCCCCTGAAAGTGGGAGCCTACCTCGGATAGGACCGTTCGTGGTACAAAGAATCTTCTCCGGAGGAGCCATGAAGCTAGCAGACTTGGACGGAAACCCTTTCGTTAACCCCGTGAACGGAAGCAAGCTCCGCAGATACTTCGTTTGAGGAAGAGCACGAGTCAACTCTCCTTCCCCATACACCGTCCCCTCAAGCAAATTAAAGTGCTAAAAGAGTAATACCCAACCGGATACATTCCCGCTAATGATCCAGTAAAAACAGTGGTCGCACTTCTTTTGTCTTTGTTTTTCTCAAATTCACCTAAAGTGTCGAACTACGGTGACCGAGCCCCTTAGTCCAATTGTAAAAGGGGAACGTAGGCAGCCATCTTTGGTTCTTGGCCTAAAAAACAAAAAATACAATAAGCATCAATTGCTTGTGTTTCGAAAAACTCTTTTCATTTAACCTACAAATTCATAACGGTTAAAACATTCTTTGATGAGTTCAAGCACGGTCAACTCTTGACTCGCTACACGCTAGTAAAACTACAATAAAACATTAATCAATTAATGTGTCTCGCAATGACAATGGGTGGATACTCGGGACAAAGCAGGTCAACCTAGTTTCCCGTACTAGGTCCTTCATCCTTCTTCCCCTTCCCTTTTCCCGACTGAGTGTTCTTCACCTTCGCAGAAATATTCCGCAGGCCTTCTACCCGGCTCGTGGACCCTTCCCGACGCCTCCGTCAAGCCTCGCGGCCGTCAACACAGCCCTTTCTCTCGGCTCGTCTCGAGCCGCCTCGCTTCGAGCCATCATCATAGTGCTTTGATTGGCTCTCCCGATCAGCACTTGCCACATAATCGCCCATGGCATCGCGCACGATTCCTGTGGTTAGCCCTCGCTTCGTCCTCCTCAAGGTCGAGCCGTCTGTGTGATCGCACCCAACAGCTCACTCCGTCTCCACAAGATAGCCATCTCGTGTCTCCCCCATACACTCTTCGTACTCGGCCGTATATCAAGCGCCGATGCAAAGGTGCCCTCTCTCCGCGAAAGAGAACCCCGGGCAGAAAGGACGTGTATTGCCACCACCGGTGATCGCAATAGCGTCGAAGGATCCTCCATCCGCAGAGATCCCACCTCAAAGGTAGCAAGATAACTCGATCGGGCCAGGGCACTCGCTTCCACTCGCATCGCGCAGTAACCAATGATGGAATATAGAAAGACGCCTCGAGACAGCCCCGCACTCGACGATCAATGTACCCTCCCGAGCGGTCCTACAAGTCTCAGAATCTCCAATGGGGAACTCCACCATCGCAAGTGATGCGTGCAAAGTCCGGCCATCCAGAGCTCCAGCCACTCGATTGCCCCTATCACCAGAGGACGCCGCGAGAAAGACCAAGCGTCACAGACATTGGCACCTCGTGCATCATCTCAGCCTCTCTCCTCAACCACATGGCCGCATAGCGGGACTCCCTCCCCACATGTATCGGCTAACGGCCGCCATCCGGCCTATGCCTGTGAACGTCTCGCCCAAGACCAATGGCACGATGTCTCTCCACTCCGCATCGCTCACCAGTCCAAGACACCGTGATGGCACACACCCGCAGACGTGAATGTGAACAGAGTAGCAAGCGCGCACAGAGCAAACGCGTCCCACGAAAAGACGCTCCTCGCTCCCGCAAATCTTTCTGCAAGCCCCGAAATGTCAACGTAATCGGTATCCTCAGACAAGCATCCCGTATGCTTCTCCAAATGAGATACCCAACAAAGACACTAGCTTCTCAACGGTGGCCATGCCACCAAAGCATACGGAAGAACTAGCTGCCGTTCCGCCTCGTGTCCTCCTGCACGGCCCTAAATCTTCAAACGTAGGAGTGACTTCGTTGTACGAAAAGCCGTACACGTTCCTCCTTACGTCCCGTAACCGAGACGCGGCTCTCAAAAGATCCCAATCCTGCATGAGCTCCTTCAAAGCCCAAACAATTTAATCCCGTAAATGTACCTCTTCGAAAACCTTTTGTTCTCGCCTCGTGTGGTTCCGTACCCACGATCGAAAGTTGTCCAAATATCGCTTCTTGCATCCGAGACGATAACTTGGGAAAGGGAGCCATGTCGAAGGTGAAGAAAACCTTAAGAAAGGGAAAAGAATTCAGCCGTAATGAGCAAAAACAATGCGCAGCTTCTTACAAATTGCAAAGCCGAAACCGCAATTTAAAGAATCTGAAATTCAGCTCTAGTCCGGCCGACTCTCTCGCAGCTTGACTTGTCAACTCGCAAACACCGCTTTAAAGTTGGAAACATTTCCAAACCATGCCCTGCTCACTCTTATGAAATCTCGCGTGCCCGCCCCGATTTCATTCAACCAATGTCAATATCCCTTCCGCCCCGGCTCGTGCAACAAGGCAAATAATTAAAAATTAGTGCATACATGCTTAATTTTTGACCCGTTCAATTTTTAATGCATTTCTCCTTTTTATTTATTTTTGATTAACCTATTTGCTTATTTGCCAAAAATAATGTAAGGTGATCACAAAATAAATATGCGAAGCATGTGCCCGCCCCACGGGCGCCTTTTTTGCAAATACATTTCAAATCAAAAATTTGTTCTCGACAAATACATGCATTTTGTCTAAACAAAGCAAGAAAGAAAGAAAGCAAGAAAAGGGGACTACTCGAGTCCCGCTCGTCATCCGTACACTCGACGCACGCCCGCCGCCGCCGGATCTGCCGCAAACAGAACTCGCCGAACTCCTCCACTGGGAATAGGCAAAGGGCCTCCTCTGAGTACGCGAACTCGAGGACTCCCCTCTCGCGCCCGAGTGCGCAAGAAGGAGCTCCAAATCCAGCCTGTTCCGCCCGCGAACCGGCCAAACCCCGCGTGAAGTCCTCCCCACCGCCGCGTGGAGCAGCGAACCCTCGGCCTAGGCGGCCCCCGATCACGGACGTCCACGCTCCTCCGGAACCGCACCGCATGAACTCCACGAGCCTCCCGGCGTAGGCGGACCACTCCGTCCACCACCCTCATGGCCTCATTATACGTACGCGAAACTCCGCGAACCAGAAAATCATCGAAAGCGAATGTAAAGTACAGATGCATCATGTGCGTAATGCTACTATCAAATGCGTAAAGTCAAAAGGTGCTCACCGAAGCATTGGGGTCCGCCCGTATCGTGGTCTCGGCTCCGCCGGAGCGGGATCACAAGTCGCCTACGCGAACCATCCCAGCCTCCTCGTACGCTAGCCTAGCTCGCGGGATCGGAAAATCTCGAGGACCTCCAGTGGACCTCGCCTCTCTATGCTGCACTGCGGGCTCCTCACCCTCATCCTCAAGAAAACATCATAGGCGGCCCCCGCTATGATGTACTCGGTGGAGTACACGCCCGAAGGTACCTCCACTCATCAATCGGCATCTCCCTGGATGCCGCATGTACAAAGGAGGATCCACCGCACCAATGGAAGAGACCCCGCCTATGCCGACGGGTCACCCTCTCCCAAATACATGGCGTCACAAAGAAGTCCCACCAGAGCTTCCGCCGCCGTGTAGTCTCGCCGGCACCGCACCGCGACATGATCAAACTCGCTCCACTGTGTCACCTGATCCTCTCGGAGAACTCCTGTGTTCGCCGCCAGAGATATCTCCTCGTATGACACTCGAGTGCCAACTCTCGAAGAGACCGCCCTCTTCGCCTTCTTCTCGCCAAACCAAGATGGCAGTGGAACAGGGACGGTACGGCTCCTTGATGTCCCAAGCTCGCGGACCGAACACCTCGTAGCACCGCACCTGCCAAGAGAATGGAAAGTTATGTCGCCTACAAAGCGTATACATACGAGTACATAAAAGAGGCAAGAAAGAGAAAAAGCACGTAAACTTACATCCAAGACAAAGCGTGAAGGGCCTAAATGAGTGCTCCTCTCCCGCGAGAACCCGTCCGTAGAGTGGTAGAGCTCGGCCACCCAGCCTCCCCCACGCAAACCCCTCACGGCATCCAAGTCTACCAGCGACCCGAGCAGAGGGAAGTGACAAGACGTGTCGGAAGTCGGGAACAAAGTCGCCGACAAGCAAACCAAAGGAACCCTCGAGCCAGATGCTCCGCGGTCATCCTCAAGGACCCAGCTGATAATCGGCGACCCCTTCCTCAAATGATTCTCCATCGGCTCGTACCGAATGCCTAAGCCCCCGGCATCGGTAATATCAAAACCCAGCAGCCTGCATAACCGCTCCGGGTGTAACCATCAACCCACACCGCCGTGTTGCCATAAGTCGGCAACCCAAATGATAGCGGCAAAATCCGTGGAGTCACCGTCGCCTCCCCATCTCGAAATGGAAAGTGTGGGTCGTATCCCACCGCATTCGCCGCCGCGACATACATGGACTCGCTCGGCGTATCACTGCCGCCGCCACAAAGATGATAAACCCACCAACCCGAGTCAATCACCACTGCCGTGGACTCCTCTCTCCCTCTCGAGCCACGTCCGGATAATGCCCCACAATGCTCGCACCGCCTCAAAGGCACCCCGACTCTTCTCGATTATGAGTACTAACCGTCCCCGTCCCCGCACAAACAAGACAGAAGCAACGTCAACAAAATGCAACAACGCATGTCAAAAGGATGCAATGCATATACGGTTCTCATTCATTTCCTACGTATATTCAAAATCATTTCGAAAACTCCGTCGAATCCGGAACTTTCAAAATCTTTCGAAAACTCCGTCGAATCCGAAACTTTCAAAATCTTTCGAAAACTCCGTCGAATCCGGAACTTTCAAAATTATTTTGAAAACTCCGTCGAATCCGGAACTTTCAAAACATTTCGAAAACTCCGTCGAATCCGGAACTTTCAAATTCTTTCGAATTTTTCGAAAATTTCGCTCCGTCCCGAATTAAAGCTACTTTAATTTTGGAAAATGCATTTAGACATGGAATTTTGCAACCAAAATTTTTATGTCATCTACCCATGATGTCAATTGAACTACATCCTAGTCAATTTCGACAAATGTTCATAGCAAAGTCAAAAGCCCCAAATCGGGCACCAAAATCCCTAAGTAAATTCCTAACAAATTTCTAACATTTAAAGAATGCACATTCTTGAAATTAATGGAATTTGTAGGAAACTTACGTGTCTTTCGATCCCTCCCTTGGAGTTGTGGCGGTCCCTCGCCGGATAAAACTCCGCCGGATTCAATGGGAGAGTGGTGGTTCGAATGGTCCGAACCAATCGAGTTCTTTCGTCATCGGTCCTTCCGTGGCGAGCCATTGGTCCTCCTTCACCCTCCATAGCGATTTTCCCTCACAAATTCGAGCAAACCTTGCAATTTGGGTTGGATTTTTCTCTCTTTTCTCCTCTCTCGCCGGCAATAATGGAAGAAAATGGCCTTCTTCCTTCCCCTTCTCGCATTAAAAGGATTCTGAAATTCAAGAAAGTCCGACCGGACTCTTACCGCACTGCACAATTTTTGCCCCTTTTGCCCTCGCCTTGGCAATTCCAATTTTACCGCTTTTGGCCCCCAAAAGTGTAAAATTTCCCCCAGTTAGACATTTCTAACACCCTATCCCCCGAGGATAAATCAAAGTTAGTTCTCACTAACGCTCGTCTCCTGACGTTAAATTCAGTCCAGTTGACGTTTGACATTCAAACGTTCAACCATGTCTCCGGACATTTCAGTTACTATTCCGTCTCCCGACGTTAAAATTTAATAATGGTCCTCACCATTAAAGTCTCAATCGCGACCTTTCACGGTCCGATTTCAACTCTCAATCGCGACCTTTCACGGTCCGATTTCAACTCTCAATCGCGACCTTTCACGGTCCGATTTCAACTCTCAATCGCGACCTTTAACGGTCCGATTTCAATCCTCAACCGCGACCTTTCACGGTCCGATTTCAAAGTATCAATCGCGACATTTCACGGTCCGATTTCAACTCTCAATCGCGACCTTTCACGGTCCGATTTCAATCCTCAATCGCGACCTTTCACGGTCCGATCTCAATTCCCATCTCGGCCTTTCACGGTCCCATCTCAAACAGTCAATCCCGACCTTTGCGGTCCGACCTCCACTCTCTTATCGAGACCTTCGCTGTTCATCTCTCCGGCAACAGCAATAAGCCCGAACCCCAAGGCACGAACGCCTTGCAAACATTCATCTCAGCGACAACAGCAATAAGCCCGAACCCCAAGGCACGAACGCCTTGCAAACAGTCATCTCTCCGGCAACAAAGAATAAGCCCGAACTCCAAGGCACGAACGCCTTGCAAACAGTCATCTCTCCGGCAACAACAATAAGCCCGAACCCCAAGGTACGAACGCCTTGCAAACAGCCATCTCTCCGGCAAAGAATAAGCCCGAACCCCAAGGTACGAACGCCTTGCAAATAGCCATCTCCGGCAACAAAGAATAAGCCCGAACCCCAAGGCACGAACGCCGCGCAAAAACAGTCATCTCACCGGCAACAGCAATAAGCCCGAACCCCAAGGCACGAACGCCTTGCAAACATTAATCTCCCCGGCCGCCAGTCGTAAGCCCGATCGTTCCACCTCAGCGGCAACAGCAATAAGCCCGAACCCCAAGGCACGAACGCCTTGCAACAATCCCTCTTCGGCCATCCGTAAGCCCGAACGCTCATCCCTAGCAGATAAAACTCGGCAACAAGAATAAGCCCAAAGATTCAAGGCACGAACACCCTCGTCGCATCGCAACTCCGATTTGAGGCGCCACACGCCTCGAAGGTTTCGTAAGTCTCGTGTTCGACGCCTCCCAATAGTCTCCATTCAGTTCCGATACCTCGCGAATGGTCTCCTCTCGTGTTCGTACGCCTCCCAATAGTCTCCATTCAGTTCCGATACCTCGCGAATGGTTTCCTCTCGTGTTCGTACGCCTCCCAATAGTCTCCATTCGTGTTCCGATACCTCGCGAATGGTCTCATCCAGTTTAGACGCCTCCTAATAGTCTCGCCAGTCAAGGTCCCCATGCGCGGCCCTTGCCCCTCTTCGAACTACGATCGGCTTGATTCCAGCTCGGGATACGTAGGAATCCTTTTCGCTAAGGGTCCACCAAATGACCGCCTGTGTCTCCTTCAAAGTAAGGCATCCCGATTTGGATCCTTATCTTTTTCAACGACTCCCACCTCCTTCGGAGGAGACGTCGCCGAGGGGCTAATCGTAAGTACCCAAATCCGATCGTCCAAATCCGTCAGAAAGTTAACCGAAATCCGTTAACTGTCCCGCTCCAGGTTAACCGGAACTCGTTAAACTCCCCGTTGCCGTGCCAACGAGATGTCCCGGGACTGCCCCGTGCATCCCGACGTCGAACCGTACTTAACACGTGACATCTCACGAAAAAGTATGGCTTTCCCTGAAAAACGCATTTTCCGGCACTTTTCGGGGGCGTTTCGGACATTTCCCTGACTTTTATTTTAAAAACGGACAAAATCGGGATCGGGAACAATCTTCCACCTCGCCGGTGACTCAGAGGGCACGTGGGCAGCCATGCCACCTCCCTCTAGTCACCCTTCAATCAAATTCAAAGGGAAAAGACCAAAATGCCCCCGGTTTGCAAGACAAGTCCTACGGACTCACTGTGCACATTTTCCGAAATTGCCGCAAGTCCTTCAAATTCTCAAAATACCACAAAACCCCCGGATTCGTGCCAAGTTCGTCCTGACTCCTACCGCAAATTTCACCTATAAATAGAAATGGCTGTCAAAGCCAAAAAGAGAGGTTTTACACCAAAATTTCACTACCCCCACGGTCCAAACCGGGTTTTCACCCCTCCCGAGCTCCCGTTCGTCTCGATTCGCGTGAAACCTTCGTATTTCGATCAAATACGCACCCTACAACTTCGAAACAACCTTTCGAATCACTTTCCGTGTCCCGTACACACCTCCCGAGCCAAAGGAGTCGACCCTAGCCATAGGTATAACTCCTCTCTCTAAATCTCCCGTCCGCCTCGGTTTACGCGCCGCCGCTATAACCGTTTCGAACGTCGTTATCAAAATGTAGACGCCTCCATCTAACGGGGTCCGATACGTTTTAGCCCCTCGATCCTCTTCTCTTTCCGTAAGAGAAGTAATCACGGGTTAAAACGGCGTTCCGACCCCGTTCCGTTTACTTTTATGTCATTTACCATTCCGGATCGATCGATCCGTTGATCGTCATTTACAATTCCGAGCCGTTTGGCCTCGTTGATCGTCATTTACAATTCCGAGCCGTTTGGCCTCGTTGATCGTCATTTACGAATCCGGATCGTTTGATTCCGTTGACACCGCTTTAAATACTGTCATTTACAAGTCCGATCCGTTTGGATTGTGATAGTATTTACTTTTCAAAGTCCGAGTCGCAACCCGATTCATTGATCGCATGTCATTTAATACGCATTTTTCCCGTAAAAATCGTTAACAATGTAATGCCCGGTTCAAAAACCGAAGTTCGTCCATCGAACTCTCTTTCAAAACGCGCGAAATGACGTTCGGCCTCCGAACGCTCATCTTCAAACTCCAAGCCGCCATTTGACACTTAAAATCATTTAATACGCATTTTTCCCGTAAAAATCGTTAACAATGACTCGCACGGCTCAAAATCGACGTTTGCCACGCAAACGCTCATTTCAAACTCAAAATCGACGTTTGCCACGCAAACGCTCATTTCAAACTCAAAATCGACGTTTGCCACGCAAACGCTCATTTCAAACTCAAAATCGATGTTTGCCACGCAAACGCTCATTTCAAACTCAAACCGACGTTTGTCATTCAAACGCTCGTCTTTTCAAAAATCATCTAATCAACGTTTGTCATTCAAACCAAGATTAAGCTTGTCATCCAAGCCCCCCATTTCAAAACACACACACACACACACACACACACACGATTTCGAGAAAGGTAGAAAGACTCGTCATGCGAGGTGTTTCGGGCGATCTCGTAATACTCTACCCGAAACGTAACCTGACCTCCGAACCTAACAATCTCTGGTACAAAAAAGCTTTTTACTCGTTTTTGCTGCCAATAAAAATGATCCCTTTTTTCAAAGCCTTTTCCTATGTTTTTGCTACCAATAAAAACGACACCTTTTCACAAAAGCCGTTTCTCAACGTTTTGGGCTCAAAATACAAAAACCGCGTGGCGACTCCTCATTTTGTTCCTTCCCATGAAGCGAGGTCTCAGACACCAACCCCTCCGCGAAAGACAACCGCCTTTTCCGCGCCCCCCGCCCGCGCGCGAAAAAGATCGGGTAATTTCAACGTCCTTTTTCTCTTCCTTGTCTCTTTTATGTACTCG
The DNA here is from genome assembly GCA_022495995.1 of Adenophora triphylla var. japonica. Classification (NCBI taxonomy): domain Eukaryota; kingdom Viridiplantae; phylum Streptophyta; class Magnoliopsida; order Asterales; family Campanulaceae; genus Adenophora; species Adenophora triphylla. The sequence goes on from JAFEMH010005408.1 coordinate 15,325, forward strand.
TATGTATCTGCTCTGTAGCTGACATAACTTTCCATTTGCTTGGTAGGTCTGGTGCTATGAGGTGTTCAGTCTGTAGGATTGGGACATCAGGGAGGCATATCGACCCTTGTTCCCTACCATGCTGGTTTTGCAGAAGAGAGCGAAGAGGCCGGTCTCGTCGAGAGTCAGCACTCGAGTGTCATATGAGGAGGTGTCTAAGGCACTGAACCGGGAGTTCTCTGAGAGGATCCATCTGACCTGGTGGAGTCGGTTCCACATGGGCGTGGTTCAGGTTGCTAGCGAGGTGACGTGGCGGAGGAAGCTCCTGGTGGGACTTCATTGTGACGCTATGTATCTGGGGGAGCGGGTGACCCGTCAGCATGGCTCGGAATTTGAAAAGTAAATACTATCACGATCCAAACGGGTCGGACTTTGTAAATGACAGTATTTAAAGCAGTATCAATGGAATCAAACGATCCGGAATTGTAAATGACGATCAACGAGCCAAAACGGCTCGGAATTGTAAATGACGATCAACGAGCCAAAACGGCTCGGAATTGTAAATGACGATCAACGAGCCAAAACGGCTCGGAATTGTAAATGATGATCAATGAGCCAAAACGGCTCGGAATTGTAAATGACAGAAAGTAAGTGACGATCGACGGATCGATTGATCCGGAATGGTAAATGACATAAAAAGTAAACGGAACGGGGTCGAAACGCCGTTTTAACCCGTGATTACTTCTCTTACTGGAAGAGAAGAGGATTGAGGGGCTAAAATGTATCGGACCCCGTTAAACGGAGGCATCTACATTTCAATAACGTTGTTCGAAATGGTTGTAGCGACTGGCGCGTAAACCGAGACGAAAAGAGAGATTAAGAGAGAGGGAGTTATACCTATGGCTAGGGTCGACTCCTTTGGCTCGGGGGTGTGTACAGGACACGGAAAGTAGTTTGAAATGGTGTTTCGGAGTGGTGAGGGGCATATTTGATCAAAATATGGAAGTTTCACGCGAATCGAGACAAAACGGGAGCTCGGAAGGGGTGAAAATCAGTTTGGGCCGTGGGGTATGTGATTTTTTGGAGTAAAATCTTCCTCTTTTTGGCTTTGACAGCAACTTCTATTTATAGGTGAAAAATGCAGTAAGAGTCCGAACGGACTTAGACTGATTTCCAGGGTTTTGTGTTATTTTGGAATTTTGAGGGGCTTCACGGCAATTTCGTAAAATTTGCACAGGAGTTCTACTGACTTTGACCGAAACTGTGTGGGTATTTTGGTCTTTTCAGCTTGATTTCTGATTGAGGGGTGACTAGAGGGAGGTGGCATGGCTGCCACGTGTCCCATGACTCACCAAAGGTATGGGAGTTCATTCCCCGGTCCCGGTTTTGTCCCTTTTTTAAAATAACAGTCCGGAAAATGTCCAAAACGCCCCCGGAAAGTGTCGGAAAGTGCGTTTTTTAGGGAAAGCCGTACTTTCACGTTCGATGACGTGTGTTAAAGCATGCTTCGACGTCGGGAAGCACGGGCAGCCGGACGTCTCGTTGGCATGGCAACGGGGAGTTTAACGAGTTCCGGTTAACCTGGAGCGGGCTAGTTAACGGATTTCGGTTAACTTTCTGATGGATTTTGATGATCCGGATTTGGGTACTTATAGGCGCCGGTCCCTCGCCCTCGCCGCCGGGTTCCCTTGTCGGCCCCCCTCGCTCGCTATCGGTTCCCTTGTCGGTCCCTCGCTTCGCTCGTCTGCCCTTAGCCAAGTAATGAGCGAGGTCGAAACTGTAAGGTCGGATGTTGGGTGCGCCGTCCGGAGGTTCCCTTGCGGCCGCTACCTTGGTGTGGGTGAGCCTTTGTTTCTCCCCGATGTCACCGGTTGGCACATAACCAAGCCCCCGGACCGTGGTGTGGTCCTTGACTTCGTTGACTCGTGTTGGTCCCCGCAACCTTTTGCCGAGCCCGCCCTGGGATGAAGTTCATGAGTTTCATCATCTTCATGGCAGGAGGAATCTTGTCTTGAAACAGTGGAAGGTCCACGTTGCATATTTGGATCTTGGAGGTCTCCAGAGTGAATCCAGTTAATGTCATGTCGTCATTATACTTGATTTCTAACACCGGAATGTCGTTGGTGCTGGTCCCCTCGGTGGTGACGCTATCGCCGTAGACTGTGGTTAGCTCGTTGCCTTGCATGAACTTGAGGCACTGATGAAGGGTGGATGTCACGCCATTGATTTGATGCAGCCAGGGACGCCTCAGGATGGTTGTGAAAGTGATTGGAATGTCAACACTTGGAATTCGGTGGGGATCATCCGCTTGCCGAACCAGATATTAAGAGTAGCAACCCCGAGAACTGTACGGGAAGTAGAATCATAGGCCTTGACAAAGGTGGATCAAGGCTTCGCATCTGTAGTCTTGATGTCAAGCGTGTCCATCATCTTGGCGGGCAAGACATTCATTCCGAAACCTCTCGTCTACCAACACGCGGGAAGGCGACGCTCGTCCAAACTGGACTCATGGATGTAGAGCGGCTCATTGTGATCGCCCCAAATTTTGGAAGGTCCAAATCTATGAAGGTGATAATGTTGTCGTAGTGGATGTTGCCAATCATCCGAATGACTTCTGCCTGGGTTGCGCCCACGGGGACCATGGTACAGCGACTTTCCTCTAGCTTGAGCTTGTGAGGATATGAAGATGTGAGCAGGGACTAAAGGGAAATGTTCGCCCTGGGTTTGCTTCGGCGAGTGAGCGAGGATCGGGTCCTCTTTCAAGGAACTTGCGTCTTCTGGCGGTGCCGGGTTGCGGTTCCTCGGCTCCGCTCGGCTTTGGTGGCCTTAGGTGGTAGTGCATGGATTTGACCCGATCGGGTTAGAATGCCGACATCAGGCTTGGCTCCTTCGAACAGCCGCTCTAAGTTGAGCCATAGTCGAGGAGGATTCCTCGTAGCATAGGGGCCATATGTTTTCCTCACTTCGTTGACCGTAGATGTGTTCCTGTGGAGCTTCTACAGGCCTTTACGGATTCTCTGCCCTGTGATATCGGCTTGGGTGCCTCCGGGGAGATAGTTTATGGATTGCCGCAGCTATTCGAATGTCGCGCTGCGCAATGCTGGGTTTCCTGTGAATCGAATCAAGGCTGATTCTCCGGGGGAGGTTGGAAAGTTCTTGGTTCAGCGAATGCCTCCTTGATCTCTTCACGGTATATCGCGCTCCTTTCCTTCTTCACAGCATACTCGTGGCATTCTCGGAGTTCAGTTTGGCGATACTCATGATTTGCTAGTTTTCCTCCACTCTTGGCCCAGATTAACTTTCTTGCAGCAGAGCCTGCGTCGAGAGTTAGTGCCTGCGTTTCTTCCCATGTGAGAATAGCCAATGCTTCCTTAAACTGCGCACGGCAGTCTAGGTAAGCCTCCGTCGGGGAGAGCTTTCCTTTCTTCTTTATCTGAGTGGCGGTGTAGACACCCCATTCTGAACACATCGGATCATACTTATACCACTCTAAGTCTCGCTTTGAGTCAAGAAGTAGAAATCCACCATTTCGTCATGTTTCGTTAAGTTTTGACTAACTACCGTTAGTTTGGGACTAAACTGCATACGAGATAACGAGGAAAGGGCAAAAGCGTCCACGTGAGCAATATCTCACCGCGAGATGGCGTGTCTCGCGCGAGATATCTCCTCTGCATTGACAGACGGCGCTTCCTCATCGATTTCAACCTCTTTTTCGGGATAAAACTTTATCTCTCCTGCCAACCAATGGGAGAGGAGGTCTAGAACCATCTGGATAGGGTTTTAACTCTCCACTTCTTCATATCCAACCTCTATAAATACTTGGTGACTTCCAAGGTCGAAGAAGGTCCTGCATCGCGAATTTACACAACACACACACATTTTGTCGTTTTCTTTCCCGAAAGAATCCTTCAAAATCACCCTAAAACTCACCTCATAGTTTGTTTGTCAACCTTGTTGATAAACAAGCATCAACCTCCAAATCAAGGACCAAGGCGAAGCTCTGTCCGTGTGAAGGGTCGACTCTAAACTTGAGCCGAAACTCTGCCCAAATCACCTCACGCAAGGTAATTCCTAATCTTCCTTCTAATTGATTGTTAGAGTGGTATAAGTCCATAGAATCTAGGATCGGCCTAGAGCCTCTCCAAATCATGGAGACGGTCTCGAAGCAATCGATCCTACATTCCGCTGACCTCGTCAAATGGACCTTTATTTGTAGTATTTGAATTCGTTTTTACTTCTTCTTTTGAAAACCTCTTTTCTTTAGCAAGACCGATCTCCGGATTGGGTGAAATGGATGCCTTCTAAACCTACCCATTTCATAACCTAAGCCCCGAACCCAAATCTCTCAAATGGTTTTTCTATGTTTCCAATCAAATAATATAGGTGGCGACTCATAAAAATAAAAAGAACCGTACTTCTTTTCTCACAACGCTACAAAGGGCGACTCCGCCTGGGACCGAAATTAAGAGGCTTAAACTTGCGTCAAAATTAAAAGAGAGGTTTTTCAATCTATTTTGTAAAATTCGAATTTTTTCTCGTTCTCGTGATGGGAGATATCTCGCACGAGATATCATTATCTCGCGCGAGATAGGGCTTCCACCGTTGTCTTTTGGTTTCTCCCGTTTTGCTCGTAATCCAAGACGAGAGCCGAACATGCAAGGGGGATCCTGCATTCATTATCTCGTGCAGTTCCCGCATCTTAAGGCCTCCCTTAAGGTGTAGAACTCGGACCTTTATTTTCCTTAAATAATTGATTATTATTTATGAACCGCGTGTGATTGGGTTTTATTTAATTAAAGTCCGGTCCATTGGGGATTCGGGAGTTGTAAATTAAATTATTTATCTCTCTTTATCTCTCTTTATGTGGAACTACGACGGCCTGAGTCTTCCTAGATTGGGAGAAATGTAGGCAACCACTTGGTGCGGCCACTATCTGTTTTCTCTTTTAACTTTCAAAAAAAAAAACTTTCTATTTTACTCTATCACATAGATTGACTATCACACACACGCACATCATACTATAACTGTCATTGCACTGCATACCCTCTATAAACCCGGGACCCACACTAAGGACGGATGACGGTAACCACCTAGTCGCCGGTCTCTCCGAAGTTGGACAATCCCACTCCGCGTATTCAATCCACTTAGATTGTCATATCGCGGGGAGCCTAGCCTTCCAGCCCTGCATCGCCACATTCTCATGTAGATTGACTTTTTAGGATCACTCCGTGACCGGTCGGTTTTGACTCGGTGATCTTTTCTTGATTTTGATCAAAACAAAGCCATGTAAAATTGACAATAAGAAAGGATTCGGAAAAAGTCCCTTCGGAAAAAGTCCCTTTCGGATGTCCCTTTAAGAAAAATGTGCATATAATCCTTCAAAAAAAAAAACAATCTTACATGGCTTTGTTTTACAAAAATCGGATTGATTGCTTAGTCGTTAGGTTCTGATAAAGGCCTTAGAAACCCCTCAAAACGGACTTTCCGTTCCGACCAAAAATTAGGGCTAAATAAAAATCGACTTTCCGTGTGTTTATCTCGCGCGGATTACTTATCTCGCACGGGATAATGCTTCGTTTGCCGAATTTGAGCCTCGAGCCATTTAAGCCTCGCTTCCGACTCGTTGGGGCTAGATCCCGATATCTCGCATCTCTTCTTCCGCGCTTTCCGAAGCTACTCAACTCCAAGACTCCCAACACAATGTCCGACATCGACAACATTCCGGGAAATGAGACCCCGTCCGAAAACAACCACAAACTGAAGAAGCCAATGATCGCCTAGAAGTGCAAGCTTCCCAAATCCACACTCTCGTGGAAGAAATTCAAGAGCTTAGTGCTGCACTAGCCAACAAAGAAAAGAAGAAGAGAAATGACTCTTCCTCCGGAGAAGAGGAGTCATACACTAAAAGGGCCAAGGGTCGCCGCAAAAGCAAAGGCAAGAAAAAGAGGTACGAGTCTAGCTCATCATCTTCCTCATCCGACAATGAAAGCTACACATCCAAGAAAGAAAGCAAGGGGGAAAGCAAGAATGAACCCCTCACCATGGCCATGCTAGAAAAGAAACTTGCATCCCTCGATGTGAGTAAGGGAGCCACGCTCTCTATCGATTACGATACTCTTCGTCAGTCCATGTCAAAGCTTCCTAGAAAGTACAAGACACCCGACATTGCAAAATTCAATGGCACCACCTGTCCCAAATCACATTTGGAGACCTACTCTTGGGCCATGCTACCTATGGGTGTTGATGACAACCTGTTAGCCCAATGCTTTCCACAAACTCTCGATGGTGCTGCTAGAGATTGGTATATGACCCTCCCACTCTCAACAAGACTAGACTGGCCACTCGCTAGTTGTACTTTCCAAAAACAATATGAGGACAACTCCACTTATCGCACCACTAGAAGGGATCTTGAGCAAACCAAGCAGCTTCCAAACGAGTCCTTCACAGATTTTGTTAAAAGGTGGAGAACCAAGCTAACCGAAATCGTTGATAGGCCCACCTAGACGAACAAATTCACATCCTCATACAAAGGCCTTAGAGAGGAATATCAAGACAAGCTAGCCGGCAACTACTTTCCTAGCTTCGCCGAACTTCACAAGTCGGGCATACGGTTAGATGACCTCATCAAACGTAAAAGGGAAGCCAAGAAAGAAAGTGGATTCCGTTACAACAAGAGCTCTTCTTCCTCCTCCAATCCTAAGGATACATCCGTCAATGCCATTGTCTTCAATCATCCCGAAATGGTAAATACCCGCGGTGCCCCCACCACAAAAGAAGAAGAAAGATAGACATTATGACAAGCTTGAAGGAATCACCCAAGAAGAACTCTTCAAGTGCTTGTCAAGAACGGGAAAATCAAACCAAGAGAAGGCGCACCTCCAAAGAAAGATCTTCCCGCCAACCATGCCCATCATCTCTTCCGCAAGTACCACAACTTCACCGGTCACGACACCAACTCGCTTCCACTTGAAAGACGTCATCCAAGATTTGTTTGACGATAAAGAGATAGGGTTACCAAATGTTGTTACTAATCCTTGCCAAACAATGAGGTCAATCTAATAGAGATAGAAAGTAGCTTCGAGGACCCTACTCGCCTAGCCACAATTGTGGACGAGAGCCCTCTTGAATTTAATGAATCTTCTTTCGTTATATGATGTCTTGGGAGGAAATCTTAGAACAAAAGGGAAAAGGGTCTAAAACAAATAACCTACTCACACGATCCTGGTCGTGTGATCACCAACAAAGACCCAAGGGATGAAAATCCTCCAAAACAAGCTAAAGCCTCATCGCCAAGTGAACCTAGGACCCTCTCTTAACTCAATTGAAAAAGACACAAGCAAATATCTCGGTTTGGGATCTCATAGGAGCATCTCACAAGCACCGTGAGATGTTGAAAAAGGCATTGGCTCAAATGACCATTTCCTCGTAAGCAACACCCGAAGAGCTCACTCAAATGATTGGCCAAGTGCAGCTTGGCAACGTCATCACTTTCACCGACTTGGACCTCCCGTCCTATGGGAACAATCATCATGAGGCCCTTTACATAACCGCTAAGGTGAATGGGTACCGAATGCCACGCATTTTGGTCGACAATGGTTCTGCAATCAATGTCCTCCCGAAGAAAGCCTTATCATCATTAGGCCTCACCCACAAAGACCTCAAGCCATCCGGCATACCGTAAGGGGTACGATTGTACCGCTAGAACCGCTCCGGGGATCGGGCCAGATACCCGTAGAAATGGGGCAAGTCACTATGAGCATCGAATTTCAAGTCATCGACATCCCTAAGATCCTTCAACTTGCCGCTTGGTCGCCCTTGGCTACACGACATAGGGGTGTGCCCTCCTCCCCGCACCAATGCATCAAGTTCGTACACAACAACACGATAGTCACCATACACGGAGAGATGGTCACCGCTAGTCCTATCCTCGAAGTACAACATAGCACTTCGATTTCCCGTTCAAAGGGTTTTGAGATCGAGAGAGAAAGCACCGTGAATGTCATAGACACTTACAACGAGAACGACTACTCAAAGGCACTTAGGTTTTCCTAAGCCTTCCCGTCCTGGAGAATGATGCTAGCAAAAGGGTACTTTCCTGGATTGGGGCTTGGAAAGCACTTACAAGGAATAACGGAACCACCACCGGTCCCCCGCCTCACACAAAGCATGGACTAGGATACGACATCTCCATCCACGATGAAGATGACGTAGAAGAATGGGGCTTCACTCAAATCAAGTGGGAAGGAACCTCGTACAAAGGCCGCAATGACCCAAAGTCCAAGGATTGCAACCTCAAACCATATCGAAAGACACTCAATGGCTACTTTGTTCGAGAAGGGGAAAGTATTCCCTACTTTATCTTTTCGTAACCATGGACTCGATGATAAAGGAAAGCGCCAACCGGGCTTTGAAATCTTCGCCGATCGCGATGCTTCTCCGTATGAAATGTAATCCGTCCCACCGATCCCTAATGATTTGTGGGGCACGAAGGCGTAAATGACAAGCGAATGGGACTTTGTGTTGGGAGAAGACATGCCGCGACAGCTTCCAAGACATGTGCCGGTTAGAAGACAGCCGTATCCATGCAATATCCAAGGGGGACGCTCCAACTACCGACTACACAAGACTAATACGTAAATGTGATGAGCCAATTCTAAACCGGCACGTCACCGGGGACCAGCTTGTTGATGAAGACTTCATGATCAAAGAGCTTGGTTGCACTCCCCACCCTCGCAGAAGATAGGCCCTACAACTTTTACATTAGAAGCGTGCTCCACCTCCGATGAACTCACTCAAGAGGAAATCGAGGCGGTGGCCGAACATGTATTCCCTTACTTCCTTAATGAAAACTTTGATCTTTCCGAGTACCCCGAGATTGCTAACATCGTAAATGATGAATTAACTAATAATAATCAATATAACGAACACGTTAATAATGAATCATACGATGAGATAGATCAAGAAAACGAACAAATCTTAAAAGAATTAGCTAAGCAAGTAGGTCGTCAGGAAAGAATGGCCCCGTTGACGACGAGGAAATGCAAACAGCTAATCTTGGGACAACGGAAGACCCTGCAGAAACAAAGATCGGCAGCTTCTTCAAGGGGGAAGACAGAGAAACCTTGACGCAGCCTCCTCGTAGAATATGTCGACGTCTTCGCTTGGTCCTACAAAGATATGCCTGGGTTGAACCGCCGCTGTAGAACACAAGATACCACCGCTACCCAACGCCAAGCCGCCTGGGCGTAAACTACGCAATCAAGCCTAATGGTCAATGCAAGTGAAAGAGGAAATCATGAAACTCTTGAATGTAGGGTTCATCAAAGTGATTGAATATCCTAATGGTTAGCAAACACGGTGCAAGTAGCCAAGTCGAACGGGAAAATACGAGTCCGTGTTGATTTCGTAGACTTGAACAAGGCATCCCCTAAAGATGACTTCCCGCTACCAAACATAGACATGTTGGTCGATGCCACAAAGAAGATACGAGGTCCGCTCATTCGTCGACGGGTTCGCAGTGGTATAACCAAATCCTCATGGCGTAAGAGGACCAAGACAAACAAAGATTCACCACACCTTGGGGAATGTTCGCTACACGGCCATGCCGTTTGGTCTCAAGAACGCTGGGGCTACCTACCAAAGGGCAAGCCACAACACTATTCCACGACATGATCCATAAAGAAATAGAGGTGTATGTGGACGACATGATTATCCACTCGAAGGGGACAGATGGCCAACACTTCGTAGATCTCGTAAAATTCTTCAATCGACCGAGACAAAGACAAAATGAGACTCAACCCCGCCAAATGCTCATTCGGAGTAGTCAAAGGGAAAGTCTTGGGATACATGGTCAGCGTAACGCGGCATAGAAGCATCCCGCCAAGATAAAGGCCATTACGTACATGCCTCCACCCAGACACGTAAAGAAGTAAAGGGATTCATGGGCAGACTCCAATATATCGCCGATTCATTAATCAACTGACTACAATGTGCGACCCCATCTTTAAGCCGCTTAAGAAAAACGCACCTCAAGAGTGGACCGAAGAATGTCAAGAAGCATTCGAGGAAGTTAAGCACTACTTGACTTCCCCACCTATCCTCGGTTCCACCACACAAGGAGAAGCCCTTCAAGTTGTACCTCACGATCACGCATAACGCATTAGGGGCTATGCTTGCTCAAGAACAACCAGCCTTCGCACACGTAAAATGCCATCTACTTTGTCACCGCAGATTCCAAGGCAAAGAAATCAACTACTCTCCACTCGACAAGTCATGCGCCGCTCTCGTCCTGGGTATCACAAAGGCTAAAGCACTATATGGAAGCCTTTCCAAATCCGTCTCATCGCAAAGATGGATCCACCGAAATATATCCTAGACAAATCAAATTTGTCTTCGAGACTAGCCAAATGGTACTTCATGCTCGCGGGGTATGATATCACTTACGTCACTCGTAAATCCGTCGAGGGAGTGTATTCGCAGATCGCTTGGCCGAATTTCCTTGCGACGAAGTGAAGGGGGAAGACCCGCGATTCCCCGATGAGGACATCCTAAGCATAGAAGAAAATAAGTGGCAATTATTTTTCGATGGCGCAGCCAACAAGAGAGGGTTTGGCATCGGAATGTTATTGGTAGACCCTAACGACATCTACACTCCACTAGCGCACGTCTTGACTTTGACGCCACCAACAATACCAGTATCACGAGGCTTGCATAGCGGGGCTTCGAGGCAGCCCTAGAACGCAACGTGACCGAACTCGAGGTATTCGGGGATTCCCAATTGATCATCAATCGACATTGAAGAAGTGGAGGGTCCAAGATCCAACCCTTCAAAGATACAAGGCCCACCTCCAAGAATTGGCGCAACAATTTCAGGATGTCTCATTCCACTATCTCCCTGCAGACAAAATCGGTTTGCGGACGCATTAGCCACACTTGCTTCTTTGGTCGAAATCCCTAAAGGAAAAGCAAGCTAAACCCTTCAAAATAACACGGCGTGCAACTCCCGCATACCGCGCCGTTATAGATCTTCACGATCGCAAAGACAAATGGTTATCCAAAGGTGCCGCCGTTGAAAACTCCGAAGGGAAACCATGGTACCACGACATTTGGTATTTCATCCTAGATGGAACCATACCGCCCGAGACAGACTCCGAAGACTCAGTCGCCCTTAAAAGGTTGGCCGCCAATTACGTCATCACCGCCGGCCGTCTATTCAAGAAACATTCCCAAGGAAACCTCCTTTGCGCCACCGAGGAAGAGGCCCAGGAAATAATGGACCATGTTCATCAAGGCATATGTGGAACCCACATGAGCGGAAACATGCTCGCCAAAAAGATCATCGACAAGGGTACTTTTGGCCGACCATGGAAGCCGACCGTACCAAAATGGTCAAGAAGTGCCACAAGTGTCGATACACGCCAATCTTCGCATGCACCGCCTTCCTTGTTGTACCCAATGACTTCACCTTGGCCGTTCTCTACATGGGGGATAGACGTGATTGGAAAGATCACACCCGCAGGAGCCAACGGACATCAAGCTGGCCCTAGTAGCCATCGACTATTTCACTAAATGGGTCGAGGCCGCCTCCTACAAAGTTCTCAATGCCGTAAAGGCTGCGTAATTCATCAAGCACAACATCATCTCGCCGATATGGGGTTCCACAAGAGATGATATCCGATAATGGGTCACACTTCGAGAAGGAAACCGATCGCCACCGACCGAGTACAAAATCACGAGACACAAGTCATCTCCTTATAGGCCTCAAACAAACGGAGCTTGAAGCCGCGAACAAAACAATCGAGACTATCATCGTAAATGGCAAGCCACTGGAAAAGACTCGGCCCGACAAGCTACCATTCGCACTATGGGGTACCGCACTTCAGTCCGAATAGCTACAGAGAAACTCCCTACGCCCTCACATTCGGGATGGAGGCCAGTCTTACCGATAGAATTGGAAATACCATCACTAAGGGTTCTCCTAGAAAACCAAGTGAATGAAGTCGATCGGCTAGAAAGCGTATACGAAGAGCTAGCCCCGTTGGACGAAAGAAGGTTGAAAGCGGCCGAACACACTCAAGCTTACCAAAGAAGAATGGCAAGAGCTTTCAACAAAAAGGTCAAGACAAGGAACATCGTAGTAGGCGACCCGGTGCTCCGTGAGCATCGTCCCGACCTTTCAACCCGTTAGGCAAGTGGGGACCAAGGTGGATAGGACCCTACATTGTGAAGAAGATATTCTCCGGGGAGCCCTTCACCGGGTAGACTTAGACGGAGATCAACTACCGAAGCCGGCCAACATGGACAAGCTCAAGAAGTACTTCGCGTGACTCGACCCCTAAGAACAAATCGCTCGCTAGGTTGAAAATCCCGGAAAGGACAACTTAGGCAAAAAATTAGAGCTAGCACAAGAAAAGAAGCCCGCTGGATTAAAAACCCGAAGGGGCGGTCTAGGCAAAAGAAAGGGTGTGCATGAAAAAAAAAAAAAAGAAGAAAGGGGGGGGGGCCTTATCTCGCGCGAGATTACCCCACGGCCCGGAGCCATATTTTGTCCTTTTCTCAAAAATGAACTACGTTGGACCTGAGCCTCTTGTTTAATTGCTGTAAAAGAGGAACGTAGGCAGCCTTCGGGTTCGGTCTAATCAAATAAATAAATCAAAGTTGTCCCTTTTATTAATCGAATGCGTTTCATTAATGACAATAGGGAAATCCTAACCACAACGACTAATTTGCTAAGCTAACAAACTTGAAAAAAAAATAATACTAATAAAGCAGAAACAATTGATCTATCAAAGCAATCTCTTGGTACTCCTAAAGATCTAGCCTTTCATTGACTTGGTTGGCCGGCGGACATGGTCTCCACCATCGTCGTGATCCTCCTTGCGCTTTGAGCCTCTCAAAGCGGAACATCCCTCGAGACGGTCAAAAACAGAGTCGAGACGATCAAAGACAGATTCCGACAATCTCTTGAAGACATGAGGCCTATCCAAAGCTTGCGTCTTTCCGTGCATTCCCTTGCTTCGCCTCTCGTACCAATCCCCATCAAGAAAATCTTGAGTTGGATCGCCGCACATTAGCAGGATCGACCGAGCCTCGCTCCTTCGCAAGATACCGCTAGCTACAAAAGAATCTCTTAGCAAGAAAAGCCGCAAATCATCAATCTTCTCTCGCACTAGGATGACCGGTATGGAGGAACCAATCCAAATATTTGTCGACAGAAGATGCTTCGCATTAAAAGTCCGAAGGTTCGACCAACGGTCCCGATTAGTTCCTTCACCCCATGCTTGAGCTAGCACCTGCGCAAACTCTACACCAATATAAGACACTTCACGAGAAGCTCCTTCGAAAAGATAAGTGTCCCGCCGCCGACCAAACCGACTGAGCACCCGCTGGGAAAGTAAAAGGAGGAATCTCGCAAACCCTAAGAACAACCCCGTCAAAACCCTTGGTATTGGCAACATACTTGTTCAACCTCCAATAAGATGGACACCAGAGAATATCGGCGCTTCGGTCTTCGCAATCAACTCACCCCATTCATCCGCCGAAAGATCTTTGATCAACAACTTTCGCGTATGATATGTAAAAGGAGAATATTCCAACGAGGGACCTATCAACTTGAGATGCTCCCTAAGCCAAATAGTCAACAGAGGGGACTCCCTTGAGTCATGACGCCACCCTATGCACTCATCAAGACCATGAAGGGTCTCACCCAAGATTAGCGGAATAATGTTCCTAGAACGTTTCCTAGCCTCGCAACAACTTCCACCATTGGGAATCGACCAAGCCGTCCCCGCACGTAAACAAAACATCTCCGAAAAGAGAAAGAGCCGTAAAGTTCCGCTTATGGACATGAAAAGCGTCATCATCGAATCACCGCCGAAGCGTCCCGGAAAAGAAGAGCAATCAACCCACTTGCGGTGAACCAACCCATAGCAAGTATCAAGGGGATCCCTAACAATTGCTCAAAGCCTCCGAATGATTCCTATGATACTTAGGAACAAAGAATCTTACTACCAAAGGCATATCCAAGATAATGGCGAATTCCTCCACAGTAGGCACCATCTCATTCAAAGAAAAATTGAAAAGATGAATAGAGGGATCCCAAAATCGAGCAAAGACCCCGCAATAACTTCCAATCCGGTTGGAGGTTCTTCAAAGTGAAAAGAATTCTAAATCCGAATTCTCGCGATAAACTTATTGCGAGACCGGTTGCGAAACGACCTTACAAAATCCCTTGATGCTTGCTTGAAAGATGCAATCACTTCGTAGGACAAAGAAAAATCATCGACAATCATGGACGCTGGGGCAATCTCCTTGGAAGCCATGGATCACGTGGTTGAAGAAGAAGACAAGAGTTTCACCCTAACAGATATCTCTAAAGTTTGAAAGGCTAGAATGAGTTATCTCGGCCGGACTACAGGTGATTTTATAGGGAAAACTGTCAAAATCCCGTTCAAAAAAGGAAGAGATTTCGCCTGGGTAGCGTGTCTCGTGCGAGACACCTTATCTCGCGCGAGATATCCCTACGGCAAAGCAACAGCAGCTTCTACTCAAACAAAATCTAGCCCCGACTTGACAAAGCAAGTCTCGAAAACCCGCGTGTACAGCTCATAACATGCAATAAAACACCATACTCAGGCTCAAAATTGCGGCCTAACGGCCATTCCATTTCCGAAAACATGGAAAGTCGAGAAAGTTAATTAACTAACTAATTAGACCTAGGATTAGGGATTAAGAAAAACCATTGTTTGTGCTACCTATGTATTCCTAACAAAAAATTTAAAAGAAAGAAAAATTGTCCGGGCCCACACGCCAATATGTACAGATAATCAGATAAAGAAAAAAGGGGAGGGGATCACGCCATCAAGTCGCTCGAGCCGCCAAAGACCTCCGCCATCACCACCGGGGGCTACCATCCCTCCTCGACCTCTTGGCTCGCAAGTAGGGGTCACCGCCGAGGCCACTCGAGGCCGCCGAAGAAGCCTTCGAACATGTTCTGGACAGTCCGACACCAAAGCCATCGGGCCCCGCCATCTTAATCGCGCCACGGTTGTAATCGGCCGCGACAGTGACCTCGACAACAAGAGAAAAGAAACGTTCGATGAAGTCGGACATATACACTTATATGGACGAATACGAGATATACCTTCTAGAAAAGGACAAAATTGTCCTCGGCAATAAGCGTCTACGCAACGTCAAAGTTCAAAATTTTGACACATTTACCCTTGGAAATGATAAACTAGCAAGGAAACGTGGAAAAACCGGTACCGCAAGTCACGGAATGAGTCAAACGTGACATGCGCACAATCGCCCGGTACGGCACCAGTCGCCCGAGAACCGAGTGGTTCAAAGATCAACTCCAATTCACATGATTCAGAGCCCAGAAGGTGAATCATCAAAGAAAAAGCCCTGGCCCAACGCCTAGACAGTGGATCGTCATCAAAAAGCCCGGTCCAACGCCCGCACAGGTGGATCGTCATCAAAAAGCCCGGTCCAACGCCTAGACAGTGGATCGTCATCAAAAGCCTGGCCCAACGCCCAAACAGTGGATCGTCATCAAAAAGCTCTGGCCCAACGCCCAAACAGTGGATCGTCATCGAAAAAGACCGGTCCAACGCCCTGCATGTGGATCGTCGAACCAAAAGCCCGATTCAACGCCCAAACAGTGAATCGTCATCCCCAACAAGAAAAGCCCGATTCGGAGCCCGTAACGGCGAATCGTCACAAAAACAACAGACTCGTAGGACCGGACAGTAAGCCTTTGTTTTCTAACATATTTCCCGCAGTTCGGAGCCCAGATAGGTGAATCTTCGTACGTACAGTATATTCGTAATTGGGTCTTGATTTGATTCCTCGCATGAATTTACCTTTTCAAAAAATAAAATCTCCTCGATTTTCAAAAACGTTTTTCAAAATACCTAAAGCAACCTCTTTCGTGTTTTGGAGTCAAACTACGTTATGGTCTCGATTCTCCGATAGAGATACGTAGGCAGCCCGTGCGGCACGACCATCCCGATGTTCGAATGATGTCTTTCTATCGTCGACATGACTTCTTTCATAAGACTTGTCGCCGAGGGGCTCAGAGACACCCCATTCTCGAACACATCGGATCATACTTATACCACTCTAAGTCTCGCTTTGAGTCAAGAAGTAGAAATCCACCATTTCGTCATGTTTCGTTAAAGTTTTGACTAACTACCGTTAGTTTGGGACTAAACCGCATACGAGATAACGAGGAAAGGACAAAAACATCCACAGAGCAATATCTCGCCGCGAGATGGCGTGTCTCGCGCGAGATATCTCCATCTCGCAGATTGCAGACGACGCCTCGTCGATTTCAACCTCTTTTCGGGATAAAACTTTATCTCTCCGGCCAACCAATGGGAGAGGAGGTCTAGAACCATCTGATAGGGTTTTAACTCTCCACTTCTTCATATCCAACCTCTATAAATACTTGGTGACTTCCAAGGCTCAAGAGGTCGAAGGTCGAAGGTCCCGGACCGCGAATTTACACAACACACACACATTTTGTCATTTTCTTTCCCTGAAAGAATCCTTCAAAATCACCCTAAAACTCACCTCATAGTTTGTTTGTAAACCTTGTTGATAAACAAGCATCAATCTCCAAACCAAGGACCAAGGCGAAGCTCTGTCCGTGTGAAGGGTCGACTCTAAACTTGAGCCGAAACTCTGCCCAAATCACCTCACGCAAGGTAAATCCTAAACTTCCTTCTAATTGATTGTTAGAGTGGTATAAGTCCATAGAATCTAGGATCGGCCTAGAGCCTCTCCAAATCATGGAGACGGTCTCGAAGCAATCGATCCTACATTCCGTTTGACCTCGTCAAATGGACCTTTATTTGTAGTATTTGAATTCGTTTTTTATTTCTTCTTTGAAAAACCTCTCTTTTCTTTAGCAAGACCGATCTCCGGATTGGGTGAAATGGATGCCTTCTAAACCTACCCATTTCATAACCTAAGCCCCGAACCCAAATCTCTCAAATGGTTTTTCTATGTTTCCAATCAAATAATATAGGTGGCGACTCATAAAAATAAAAAGAACCAGAATTTCTTTCTCACAACGCTACAGGTAGCAACGGTATCTTGTGCTCTACGATCAACTAATTTAACCCAGGCATATCTTTGTAGGATCAAGCGAAGACGTCGACATATTCTCTGAGGAGCTGCGTTAAGGTTTCTCTGTCTTTCCCCTTGAAGAAGCTGTCGATCTTTGTTTCTCTGGGGTCTTTTGTTATCCCAAGATTAACCGTTTGCATTTCTTCATTGTCAACGGGGCCATTCTTTCCACAACGACCTACTTGCTTTGCTAATTCTTTTAAGATTTATTCGTTTTCGTGATCTATCTCATCATATGATTCATTATTAACTTTTTAGTTATATTGATTATTATTAGTTAATTCATCATTCACGATGTTAGCAATCTCAGGGTACTCGGAAATATCAAAGTTTTCATTAAGGAAGTAAGGGAATACATGCTCGGCCACCGCCTCAATTTCCTCTTGAGTGAGTTCATCAGAGGTGGAGCCTGACTCTAAAGTGAAAGCTATAGGGCTTATCTTCCTATGGGGATGGGGAGTACAACCAAGCTCTTTAATCATGAAGTCTTCATCAACAACTGGTCCCCCGGTGACGTGCCAGTTTAGAATTGGCTCATCACATTTCTGGATTAGCTTCGTGTAATCAGTAGTTGGAGCGTCCCCCTTAGATATTGCAAGGATCTGGCTGTCTTCTAGCCGGCACAGGTTCTCGAACTGTTGCAGCATGTCTTCTCCCAACACAAAGTCCCATTCGCTGGTCATTTCTGCCTTTGTGCCCCACAAATCTTTAAGGATTAGTGGGACAGGTTCTGTTTCATCTGAAGAAGCATTACAGTCATTGAAGATTTCAAAGCCCGGATGGCGCTTTCCTTTATCGTCAGTCCATGGTTCTGAAAAGATAAAGTACGGGATGCTTTCCCCTTCTCGAACAAAGTAGCCATTGAGCGTCTTTCGATATGGTTCGAGGTTGCAGTTTTTGGCCTTTGGGTCATTGTAACTTTTGTACGCGGTTCCTTCCCACTTGATCTGAGCGAATTCGCACTCTTCTTTATCACTTTCATCGTGGACGGAAATGATGTAACCAAGGCCATGCTTTGTGTGTGGTGGGGGAACCGGCAGTGGATCTGTTATCCCTTGCAAGTGTTTGCCAAGTCCCAAGCCAGGAAAGTACCCTTTCGTTGCATCATTATCCAAACAGTAAGGTTTCCAGAAAACCAAAGTGTTTTAGAGTAGTCGTTTTCATTGCAAGTTTCTATGACATTCACGGTGCTATCTTTCTCAATCTCAAAGCTATTGAATAAATAATCCGAATCGAAAGGAAAGATACTGACTAAACTATTATTGAAAATCAAACTTGATACTCTTGCCCACAAATGAGGATTTTAGGCAAGTAGTACCCAAACTAAACTAAACTACTAATCGTTGTTCTTTTGTAAATAAAATTAAATGACTAAAAAAAGAAAGAAGCTCTCATTTCTTCGTCCAACCAAGGGCGCCTCCGCTAGGAGAAATTCTGACGGTGTCGTTGTCAATTGAGTCTTGGACTGCATTCTTCAGGTTTAAGAAATCGTCGGTATGGTGGCCATGGCACTGATGGTAGTAGCAGTAGAGGTGTGGAGCTCGACCTTCTCTCTTAGGCTGATAACCCTCCATTGGGCTCATCATTCCATCCTTCTGAAGGCTTCTGAAGAGATGACCGAAAGAGATCCTCCCAATGTCGGTGAAAGTCCTCCCCTTCCTTCATTTAGCCATTTGATTATGGAGGTCTCGGATATGGTTCTCATAGTGCTGCATAAAGGTGTTGTGGCGAGACTGGTATTCTACCTCCATTTGCTCCTTGAGGTCACGGTAAAGGGTGTTGAGGCAATACTTGACCCTCTCATCAATGTCGTCTTGAATATGGGCTTCGAGAGCACTACACTTTTGAGTCATAGTCTCGAGTTCGCCTTTGACCTCTTCAAGCTCATCAATCAGCATGCTTGTCTTGTTAGCTTGGATGGACTCTTCTAGGTTTTTATTAAACCTAACTTCTGGTCGGAACGGAGAATCCGTTTTGAGGGGTTTCTAAGGTCTTTATCCAAACCTAACGACTAAGTAATTCGTCTTCCCCTTCTTCCGTCCTTTTTAAATTTGACAAGTGGGTTTATAGGGATGAACTAGCCAAATTTATTTGCGTTAAAGGCCTTCCTTTTAATTTTGCAAATTGTGATTTTTATGAAAAATTTGCTCGCCTTTCTTTAAACCCTGCCGCCACGAGAGTACCACGTACGAATCTCGTACGTGATATTACTAGAGTGGTTCAAAAATATAAAAAAGATTTAATTGGTGTTTTATCAAAATTAGAAAATAAAGTTTCAATTTGTGCTGATGGTTGGAGTGATCATTGGCAAAAAAATACTTATTTGGGTGTTACTTGCCATTGGATAGATAATTCATGGAAAATCTAAAAAAGATTAATTGCTTACAAAGATTTTGAGCCACCGCATTCCGCGGAAAATATTTGTGCGAAATTACTAGAGATTTTTCTTGAATATGGTATTTTAAATAAAATATTTACTATTTCATTTGACAACGCAAGTGCTAATACGGCTAGTTTGCCCGATTTAATTACCGTTTGTCAACCCTCACTTGGGGGTAAGTTTTTTCATATTAGATGTTTATGTCATATAATTAATTTATTTGTTAGAGATGGTTTAGATGTATTAGAAACTTATGTTAAGCCAATTAGACGAGCTCTTCAATTTATTTCTAAAAAAAATCTAATACAAAAAATGGATAAATTTTTTAGGAAGTAAAAGTGTGCCGGACAAATATTTTACTTACGATGTTCCAACTAGGTGAAATTCCACCTACAAAATGTAACCGATGGTTTTGCTTATAAAGATCTCTTAATGCAATTTTTTATGTCAATTGACTATCATGAACCTCTATTTGCTTATCATTGGAATGCATGCATTAATTTATGTGAATTTTAAAAAAAAATTAATACCGCAACTTTGGCTTTTTCGGGAGTTTATTGTCCAACTTTCGTTTTGGTGCTAGAGCATTGTGTTGCAATTGTTACTATTTTTGACAATTTAAAAGAATGTCATATTTTAAAAGAATGCATTTTTAACATGATAGAAAAATGGCTTAAATATTTTGACAAAATTCCCTCTCTCTTCTTGGTTGCAAAATTATTAGATCCTTGAGTTAAATTAGATGATTTAGAGTGCATTGTAGATTATTATTATATGAAGTTATATCCCGATGGTGACGGTGGTAATCAACCTTCGTCAATTATTGTTCAAGACACAAAAAATGATTTAATTAACCTTTTTAATGAGTATAATGCCTTATATGGAAACACTTCTCAAAGCCAACAACATGAAGATGATTCCTCTACTTCTCAACCTAGTTTTACTAGTGAGGATCCATATAGTTTTTTTGCAAATTTGTATAGTAAAAAATATGGTCCTTCTCGAGGTTCATCTTCATCTTCATCATCATCAAACCTTCCCGTGGAGTTAGAAACTTATTTCACTACAAACTTTGAATTAAACCAAGATCCAAATTCGAATGAATTTGATGTTTTACAATGGTGGTCAAGAAGGAAAGACATTTATCCTATACTTTCCATAGTTACTAAATAAGTATTAGCCTCTCCCGCTTCAACGGTGGCGGTTGAATCGGCATTTAGCGTTGGTGGAAATGTTTTGGATGAAAGACGTTCCCAACTAACAAGTGAAAACTTGGAACATCAACTTTTACTTGGCGATTGGGTTAGAGCGAAAAAAAGGCAACAAGACTTGCCTTATGATGAGGATCTATTGGATCCAAGATATCAATACGATGTCGAGGACTCCACGAAAAGTAGTGATGAATGAATGATGTTTTAGATTAATTTTTATTTTAATTAGATTAGTTTTAGACTTCAGAGGTAAAGTAGGAGTTGCGCCCATTGAGGATAAAATGAGGGAAAATCGTCTGAGGTGGTTTTGACATGTGAGAAGGAGACCGAGTGATGCACCGGTTAGGAGGCCGGAACAGTGGAGAAATGATAAAATGGCGAGGGGTAGGAAAAGACCCAAACAAACATGGATTAGAGTGATTGAAAATGATATAAGTTTACTTGAAGTGGATGAAAGTATGGTGTTGAAGAGGCCGGAGTGGAAGGCAAAAATCCATGTGGTGGGCTGATTTTTTATTTTATTTATTTATTTTATTTATTTATTTATTTTTATTTTTTTACTATATTTTTTTTATTTATTATTATTATTATTTTTTATTATTTTATTTATTTATTTATTTATTTATTTATTTTATGTCTTTCCAACAACCTTTTCACACGATGACATATGAGGCTTTGTTGTTGTTGTTGTAATTGTAATAGTTAGGTTGATGTAAAGGCTCCTAAATGTCCCCCCTTATTTATAAAAGGGTAAGGTTGGTTGTCCCCCTCTTTGTAATTTTATTTTAATTAATAAAATTTAAGGGTACCGTCCCTTTTTTCTTTTATATACTTTCGTTTCTTTTAAAAAAGTTAAGTTTTATTTCTTTCAAAATTCGTAACTTTTTTTATATAACTTTTTACAAAAATTGTATGTAGTAAAAAAAAGTCTAAAATAGTTTTACTTATCCAAAAAAAAATTGAAAAAAATTAAAAGTTAACTTTTTTCAAAAAACCGTTAAGTTTTATTTCTTTCAAAATTCATAACTTTTTTTATAAACCTTTTTGCAAAAAAATGTATGTAGTAAACTTAAGTCTAAAATAGTCTTATTTATCCAAAAAAAATTGAAAAAAAAGAAGTTAATATACTACATACAAAGTTAACGAAAACTGTTAAAAAATTAACTGAAAAATGATATGCTCGACCGAGCAGTATATGACTCTGCCGAGCAACCCTCAACCCCTAAACCCTAAAAGGGTATGCTCGATCGAGCAACACCAAAGACTCGGTCGAGCAACCCTCAACCCCTAAACCCTAAAAGGGTATGCTCGACCTAGCAACACCAAAGACTCGGTCGAGCAACCCTCAACCCCTAAAGGGCCTAAATCCTAAAAGGGTATGCTCGATCGAGCAACACCAAGGACTCGGTCGAGCAGATCCAAACCGGATAAACCGGAGGTTAATCGGGAAACCGTTAAAACCGTAAAACGTCAAAACCGTAACTGGTTTATCCGGTTATCCGGTTCGGTTCCGGTTGAGGGGATGCCATGGTTGAAACCGCCGGTTTTCAACCGTGAACCGGCGGTTTAACCGAACCGGCCATGTCTAGATGGTGGTTAAAAATACCCACGAGCGAATTATTTTGAAGTTTTAGTTTTATTATGGACGAAGTTTCGACTAAAGGAGGGAGTGCACATCGATTATCAATAACAAACACACATTCTGCAAATAATGTCTCACACGAGACAAGATAGTTTCGCATAAGACAACACACTAGATTTTTACTCATTTTATTCCTAACCACATGGTCGGACGGACAAAGACCTATTGTCTATCTGAGATCCTAGGTAATTGTTCATGTATAATCATTCAAACCAATCCTAAGGACCTAGGGGTCAAAGCAATCCAAAGTAACATCAAGTTTGTGCAATAAATGTTGGTAATGAATTTTCTTGGTTAGGGATAAACCGTAGGGAAGGGACAACCAACGGGACATTCCAAAGGGACAAATACGAAGGGAAAATTATTGGTTTCCTTCCAATAGTTCATTGCATATAACTTAATCTTGACAAGAGAGTTCAAAGACTTCAAGGTCAAATCGACCGATCAATGAGTGTCTTAAAAAATAATCTACATGATATGTGGTTGATGCATGCTTATAGCTCAGGTTCCCTGCAGTGTGACAGATGTATAGGAGCGAACAACTTTGGAGAGACCTAAAGATGACCGACATCAGTCCTCATTGTGGGTTCCCGGGTTAAATAAGGGTTATTTAGTGCAATACAACAATTTATCATGAGTGCACGTGTGTGAGAGTCAATCTAGGTGATAAAAACTATATATTTTCTTAAAAGAAAAACAAATATTGGTCGCACTAAGTGGTTGCCTACGTATCCCCCATGGTAGAGAGACTCATGTCATCATAATTTGCACATAAAGAGAGAGAGAGAGAGAGAGAGAGAGAGAGAGAGAGTGAGAATTAATTAAATTACAAAGCCCTAGTCAACCAATGGTCAGTCATTAATAAAATTAAAAAATCAATATCATGCATATATATTCATACAACATTAACATTCAATAAATATAATCCTACAAAAAAGAGTTAGCACCAGATATATAATGATTGGATTCGATTTTTTCATTTTTAGAAAGACCCTAAGACGAAGAAACTCTGTAATATTGAATATGAGATCTCCCTTACATGTCTAAACTGAGTTTGTGAACTCCAATTCTAGAACAAGTAAAACCAGAATCATATTACAGCGGGTTGTCTTGCTCGAGACAGGTTGTCTCGTGTAAGACAACTCTTTTGGAAAACAAATTTTTGAAAATTTTACAAAACTAATAAAAATTAATAACACCTAGTACATGCAAGTCTAACCCTTTTTAATTTTAGTCCCCAGCAGAGTAACCACTATAAGTATGGTGAATTTTTAATTGCATGAGTCGCCACTTATTATTTATTTGATGGAAAACAACAAGAAAAGCCTTATAATTATTTTCAAGGAATTCGAGGGTTCGGGGGTTAAGTTATGGAATTGTTAGGTTAAGGAGCACCAATTCTACCCAATCTTAGAATTGGTCTTGCTTAGGTGTTATCAATCAATTCAATCAATAAATAAAGCAAATACAACAACAATAATTAATTTAGTTACTTATTGGAATGTCGGATTGTATGCTTCGAGATCGCCTTCATGAATTGAAGGGACTCTAGGCTAATTACTTTGATGGTGATTACACTACTCTGAATTCAATAGAGATGTTGAGAAGAGAAGATAAAAACATTTAGGGAATTTACCTTGAAAGATCTTGAGATTCCAATGGATTCCTTGACAAAAAGCTTAAGATTCAAACTTCCTTGATGTTTATGAATAGAGAATAGAACAAATTTGAGAGGAGATTTAAGGTTGTTCTCGTATCTAGGAAACAGGGATTCTGATAGAAAACGTGTAGGGGGCATAGAGAATAAAGCAAGGGAATCTGCGTTGTATATATACTCGTCCAATACTTGTTGACCAAGAAAAGGATTATTAATTTGAGAAGGAATCAAGGAGTTGACTTGGAGAGTTTGACAAGGAAACAAATCAGGGAGGAAGGTTCTAGGAAGGCCGAAATCTAGGTAAATCTCATATCAGATAAGTAAGAATCAAGAAAGAGATCAAGACGGAGAAGGAAACAAATCAAATGCAAGACTAGAGGGTTGTCTCGTGCGAGACATGTTGTCTCATGCAAGCAAGCAACACATTTTACTATTTTTACCTCTCTAGTTATTCCGTTAGTCAGTCAAGTCCCAAAATTAACAAAGATAGACAAAAACCTAACAAAACATGATGAAACTAACAAGTCTTCATGTAATCATTTATAATGAGTTCAGAATGGGGTGTCTAAGTATGGTCAGCTACATAGTTGTGGACGACCACATTGAGTGTTGTTGACCACATTTGTAGTTTTTCAACTTGACATCTCTTGAGCAAAGTTTAATGAGTCATCCTTCTTTAGACTAAGTAACACTATATATAGAAAATGGACTTAACTAAAATTTGAAGAATAAAACTTCATACATAAAGTCCTAAAGTCCATATAAAATAAAATAGGTCATGGTATCAATCAAATCAAGTAATAGGGGCGGGTTTATGATGAGCATACCCAACAATCTTCACCTATTTGATTAAGACCATTACCTACTATAGCAAATGCTATTTCATTGTAATTGGTAAAAACATGTCAAAAAAGTTAAGTATGATAAATCATGTCCCAAGTCAATGCACACTAAGCCTAAGTTATAGACTTCTAACTTCTTATAAAAGAAAAGAAATTACATAATAAAAGCAAGAAACATACATTTAGTGCATTCATAAAAATGTTATCATGAAGCTTGGAAATGCATTTAAACTAAATGTTTAAATACCATGCACAAGTATATGATATGCAGTTTATACTGTGCATGTGTTTTGAAATAATACATTCATTATTCTACAAACAAGCAGTTTGAATGAATAATTTTTTTCAAAAACAAATAATGATGCATTCTTTCCATTCATACTATGATAATAATGTTGGAGTTACAAAGTTACAAAGCATGATGGAGCAAAAATTATTCAAGGGAAATAAACACAGAATATAAATAAAGAGCATACAGTCCAAAAGCTCCAAATGGTTCACCATCTTCTTGAACAAAATATTGTTGTTGTTTTGGTGCATGGACTCCTTGATTCTCAACAAATCCACCTGCTTCTTCATTTTGTCATGTTGTTTGTCCTTCATCAAAGCTATCACAGTCAACAAGGTAGATGAAGTTGTTTACTTCAGGATTTTGCTATATGGGCTAGGGCAGGAGGTAGATCATCAGGCACATGGAAGGCAGAGCCTTCAGCTCTAACAACTTGTATAACCCTTCTAAGCTCAACTGATTCAGCATTCACAACATTCTCAAGTGTGGTCAACTTGTTTTCAATGCTTTGGAAAGCACCTGCTGCTGAGGAGTTAGTGAGATCTTCCACTGTTGTGGTTTGGTAATTTATCCTGGAAGTGTGAGTGCTGATCTTCTCCTTGACATTCATGAGCCTATCTCGAATAGCACTCATTGCAGCCTTGATTGACTCATATACTTCATTTTCATTCTTCTTGATCTTCCCAATTACTTTTACTTTGTCTAGAGCCTATGACTCTGGACATTTCATCACCAGCCTTCTTCATCTCCCGAGACAGACTGTGCTGTAGAGTTGAGTCATAATTCCCATTGCTTCCTTCAATAGTTTAGGAGTGATCACATTGGTGTTGGAAGTATTGGAGGTACAAGCATTTGGGGCAGCAACAAGACTAGAGCTTGCGCCAGTCTTGTTAGTCAACATGTCCTTCACAACCTTTGTTATGTAAACACTCTCCCCCTTAATGGTATCAATCAAAAGAGAGGGAGTAGCATTGAATTATGCTTGGAGGGAATTATGATTAGCAACAAGTGAGGCTTGCCTAGCAATTTGTGTATTTTGGCTCTGAGTCTCAAGCTGGATAGAAGTGAGAGTTTCAACAGTTGACATTAGTTGATTGAGTGTTGTTGCTTGAGTTGGTTGAGGGATTGGGATTTGGTGAGGAGTATTTGAATTGGTAGAGTTGGATGTGGAGTCTGAGTGAATAGGGTTGGCTTGGTGTAAGTTACGGTCAGCATCATCAAGAGTTGCACGGTCAACCGTAGCCACAATACATGGCTCAGTTGTAGGGTTTTCACCCTCTGCTAAATTAATTTCATTGCTTTCTCGATGGTCCACGTCAACTCATATTGTTCAATGCTTTCTCGATTCCGAATATGTTGATAATCCAAGTGCATTTGATCTCTATCAAATCTCTTGAGTGTGGCCACACATTTCATCAATACTATTCATCAAGGGGTCCAAGCAAACATCTCTCTCAACGAGAGGGAATAATCCCATCTTGACTTATCATTCTTCCCTACAAGAATCCAATCGTGCCAACATAGCCCTTATTGCTATTCTATTAAAGATAGTGTTAGACTACAACATTCATCATGTGGAAGACGATGATAATCTCAGGTACAAAGGATTCTAATGACACGACTATCATGAGATTTAATCATGACATATATGACTATAGACCATGTCATAAATCTCATAGGTAGGGCATGTCCAGTACCTTGTTCTCTAATAAGTACCCATAAGTGTAATGTGCATCACATGCATATAATCATCTCTATGATTATACATTACCAACTTATACTTGTTATTCACAATAACTAGGAACGCAGGTTATTATAATAAACATGCAAAATATATAATAAACCAAATAAATATTCTCTATAATAAATGGTAAAGACGATTACATGACGGTATTAAGTTATAAGTCAAACATAACTAAACGCCTAGGGCATTACACCAACACAACATGCATCCTAGAAGAGAAGGGAGGTGGACTTTTATAAAAAAAAAAGCTAAAAAATTCAAAAAAGTGAGAATAAGTAGAACAAAAAAAGAAGGTACATTTTAATCCCTCTTGATTTGACCTTCGGAGTGTCTTAGAAATATAGGAGGAGGCCTTCTTCTTTCTAGTTTGGTTTTGGAGGCAGAGGATAGAGCGTTCCTCTTTTTGGAAACTGTAGAGGCAGACTTGGAGACAGGGGTGTCCTCTCGTACAGTGGTTACCGAAGTTGGAGCCAGAGATAAAGGAGGAGGAGAGCTTGGAACAGTATGTTCCATGATTGGAGTGGAGGAAATTGTCATTGAAGGTGGTAGAGATGGAGGTGCAACAGAGGTGTCCACGGTCGGGACTTCAATTTGAGTGGGTTCCTCTGGAATTGAGTCAGATATAATAGTTGTCGTTGGTGGTTCTGGCTGTGACACAATGTCTTCCGGCCGAACCTTTGAAATTGGTTGTATATCGAGGATTTTTGATTGAGCTAATTGCCGTGGAGGATTCATTGTGATATGCAAAAAGGATTAGAGAGAGAAAAATATGGAGGTGTGTGTGTTAGCAGAGCATGAGAGAGAGAGCTTTAAAGAGTTGATGAGACAAATGTGACACACATTTATACTCACAACTCCCCCTTTCCTTTTCAATTAAGGACTCTCACAGCTATAGCAAAACCTTAATAACCCTAGCTTGGGCGGCACAATAGAGATGATGAGCAATTACAATCCAGGCCCCTTGAACTTCGCACGGATAAACACCACAGATTTTGGGATAAGCTGTAATCAAAATTATATCCATATCCATGATAACAAAAAGATCCGTTTGACATATTTCTTCCACATTTACCCCTTTTTCATTTGTCCAGCCATTCTTCATGTAGAAATTAGCATTAGCCCACTTTTGATGAAGGATATAGTAAATCAAAAACATGTTAACTCAAAGAATATGTTAGTAATGAAAATAAACAAGGAGATATATTTACTAGGCATCATGTATGTCCTAAGATAATGAATGACTAAGATGATGCAACATACAATTGAATAGTTCAATCTCAGCATAGAAGTGGCATGGTATGTAAGTAACATTTGGGGATAGAACTAGTTACAGAAGTCGATGAGCAATAATCCAATCTGCACAGCCGCTAGAATGCATCCACCTATTTTTTTCATTGTCGAAAAATACATAATTGGAGTAGCTTTCACTTTTTTAATACCCAGTGATAGCCTTTTTTCCAATGATCTTTCAAAGATTGATTTCAAACTATTATCTTGAGGATGTCTTGGCTACACTGGACTGGCTACATGCAAGTGGGAGAAGCAGTTGTTTCTCTAGCTAAAAGGGCACCCACTGTGAGATATTTAAAAAGATTAAATCAAGTTATCAAAAGATAACATGAACAGGGAAGTGCTCACAATCCAAAGAATAATCCATGTCAAATATGTAAACAAACAAGTGACCACACTGAGATAGTCCATGCTTATGCATGATTTTTTTAAGTTGGTTAGTATACAAATGTGTCAATGGATGTGCGCACATTTGTGATTACATCCTCAAATAGCATACAAGCCAAGAGACTTCCTTGAATAGGAAAATCTCACATGATATATTGCCTTTGTAAATATATCTTCCAAATGATTTTTAGTACCAACAATTCTATACACACAGTTTTTTTTCAACAAGATTCCTAATGAAATGATGTCTAATACCTATGTGTTTGGTTCTAAAGTGTTGGACATGGTTCTTTGATATGTCTAAGGCACTTTTGTTATCACAGAAAGCAGTAAGAATTTTTCTACTTAATTCATATTCTTTAAGCATTTGATTCATCCAAAGTAATTTTCTGCAACAACTTTCAAGGGCAATATATTCAGCCTTAGCTGTAGACAGTGATACCCAGTTTTGTTTTCTACTGTAACAAAAAACAAGACTGTTTCCTAGGTAAAAGGAGCCACTAGTAGTACTCTTCCTATCATCACTATTATGGTATTACCTGCCCCATTAGAGTCACTGTACCCTACTAAGTTAGTCTTTATCTCTTTGGAATAGTGTAACCCTAGGTATTCCCACTCACATATCTGATGATCATTTTTAAGGCCTTGAGATGGGAAACCTTTGGGTTTGCTTGGTACCTTGCACAGAGATATACATTGTACATTATATCAGGTCTACTTGCTGTGAGATATTGCAAGCTCTCTATCATGCTTCTGTACATAGTTTGGTTAACCATTTGACCATCAACATCTTGACTGAGTCTCTGAGATGACCCCATGAGAGTTTTTAGGTGAGAGGAGTGTTCAAGGGAGAACTTTTTCACAAGGTTCTTAGCATACTTAGACTGAGATATGAACATACATTCCTTAAATTGTTTAATCTGTAAGCCTAAGAAATAGGTCAACTCACCTACCATTCTCATTTAAAATGTGGATGTCATGCTTTCCACAAATGAAGTCACCATAGTGTATGAATTAGATCTAAACACTATATCATCCACATATATTTGTGCCACAATGATCTCCTTCTCTCTTCTCACAAACAGAGTTTTGTCTACCTCACCTCTCTTAAACCCTAATTGAAGTAAGTGATCAGTCAGCCTACCATACCATGCTCTAGGAGCCTGTTTTAGGCCATAAAAAGCCTTTTTTTAGCATATAAACATGATTTGGAAATTCCTGATCCTCAGAATTCTTAGGTTATTCTATATAGGCTTCCTCATTCAACACACCATTTAAAAATGCACTCTTAACATCCATTTAATGAATAGTCAGCTTGAGGCGACAAGCTATGGCCAAGAGGAGTCTAATAGATTCAATCCTAGCAACAAGAGCAAATGTTTCATCAAAGTCAACCCTTCGACACAAGTGTGTACCCCTGAACAACTAGCCTAGCTTTGTTTCTAATGATCACTCTTTTTCACGAGTCTTGTTTTTAAAGATCAATTTAGTGCCTATGACATTACCATGAGAGGGTCTAGGTAATAGGGTCCACACATCATATTTCTCAAACTAACACAATTCCTCATAGCCAGAATCCAATCATCATCATTTAAAGCCTCATTTATGTTCTTTGGTTCAATATTGGACACATAACAACAACAACTTATCTTGGAGAATAGAAAAGTGTAGCTCCATAGAGCATCCAGTTCTCTGTAGTTTACCTTTTCCTTTTGTCTGATCTTTACTTGATCATGATCATCACCCAACTTGAGATGTGGGTGATGCTTCTGAATTCTGGATGGAATGTCCTTTCATCTATCCACACATTTATCCTGATTAGTTGCTGGATCACCCTCCTCTTCAGGATCAGAGTAACTGTCCTTAGATTCAAACGTGTGAAAGGATGTGGGGGCAGATGTGGGAGCAGATGTGTTCCCATCCGTAGTCACATTTTTCTCCACATCAGCACTCACTTATGTCTGTATGGATTTCTCATTGCTTGTCTTTTCTCCAGTTTCTATTTCTGTAGATTTCCAATCCAATAAGTAACTTGAAACATCATCCTTAGCAGACTTGAGATTAAGATCAAGTGTATCATCAAATTGTTAGTGTGTGTGCCCTAGGCTTATAGTTTCTATAAACCTTGTTGTATCGTCTTTATCATTAATAAAAGAGAAATTTTATTTTGATTAATATATGTTTTACATGTTTATTATATTAATCTGTGTCCCTAGTTATTTAGTGTAAGTTGGTAATGGATGATCATAGAGATGATCATATGCATAAAGATGCACATTGCAAACTTGTAAATAACTAGTATAATTGTCAATGGATAATCATATGATGATTATATGCATAGAGATGCACATTGAAATTATGGGTACTTGTTACAGAACAAGTAACTGGACTTGACCCGTATGAGATTTATGTCATGGTCAAATGTCATAATTAAATCTCATATGGTCACTTCATTTAGTCCTTAGACCTGAGATTATCATGACCTTACATATGATGAAAGTTATGTTTGATTTTAGTCAAACGGTATCTTAACACGATATCTATAAAGGCTAATTTTGGCATGATCGGATTCATGATGAGAAGGATGATAAGTCAAGATGGAATTTGTCCCTCGAAAGAGAGATGTTTTGCTTGGGCCCTTCGATGAGTGATAATGATGAAAGAGTGTGGCCACACCCCAATGTGATTGGATTATCATTATACTCAAGATCGAGAAAGCATTGAACAAATACAAGTTGACGTGAACCATGACTTGTGTTCAATATAACATCGTGAGACAAAGGGAGAAATGGAAGTGTACCATTGGAAACGTGAACTCTTACGTTGTGTTATTTGGGTAGACATAATGGCTTGCTAGAGTCCGCTTATGTCTTATGAGGGTCGATGTGATCGGACTCATTGCCAACATAATACAATCCTATTGGGTCACACCTTGAAATAGAATGAATTGGTTGAACCGGAGGAAGAATGATTGAGAGTCTCAAGATTTGGCTACATATGTCGTGCGACATATTAAGCCAATGGCTTAATATACCGCGCGACATAATAAGCCCGTACGCGGTTTGACGGCTTTGTCTCTCCTAATACGATTAGGAGACGTATTCTTACTATTGTAGTATAAATACAGGGTGCATCGGACCTAATTAGCTAGCCGAATTTTTCAATAAATTCTCAATAAAAAGTCCTCTCAATATTCTTCCATAAGTTTTTAGGGATCTAGCAATTCCCAACCCGAGAATCGTTCTCGACATTCATATTTGTGTGGATTACCAAAAGAGGGTTTTAATTTGTTCAAACAAATCAAAGACCTAGAGTTCAAATCTGAAGATCCAAAGGAGTTGAAGATTCGAAGATTTGAAGATCAAAAGTTTGTGATTGCGAATCACATAATTATCCGTTCGATAGCTCAAGACCGGAAAGCAATAAAGGTTGGTAAATTCTATCTCATAGCAATTCAATTTAATCGTATAGAACGGATCTTAGGGCTTGGGTTTTGTGTTAATTTTATGCTTAATTCCGCTGCGCATGGACCCATAAAACCCAACAGTGGTACCAGAGCCCCGTTCGTATGGTTAGATTCGAATTGGCATGCTAGAAAGTTGTTATAAAATTGTTTATAAATGTTCTAGGCTTGCTTTGTATGAGTTAGATTTAATTGTTTATGAGAAACAATTTGCTAATCTGCGAAAATCGTTTTCTGATTATGTTGAATTAAATCTGTAAAAGTTGTTTACTTGATTTGATTGCTCTATGATTGGAATTGATTGAAATTCAGAAAATACATGCCAAACTGCAACTCATGTCGTGCGACATAGTTGGCCACGAGGAGAAAATACGTAATCGGCTAGTTATGTCACGCGACATACTTAGCCACTGGCTAGTTATGTCACGCGACATAATAAGCCAAATACTGGCGTAATCGGTTGTTTAATTTTTACGCTAACTTTTGTGATTGTGTTTACAATACGAGATGTTTTATGTCTTAATCTCGGATGCTATAAATTTACGGAAATTGAGTTTATAGGGCTATGCTAGATTAATTCATTGTTTATGCTTGCTTAATTAATTAAAAGGTGTTTATTTAATTGTTGCGTTGCATAATTATTGAGTGTTCTTATGCTTGCTTAATTAATTAAAAGGTGTTTATTTAATTGTTGCGTTGCATAATTATTGAGTGTTCTTATGCTTGCTTAATTGTTTAAAAAAGTGATTTTATTAATTATTGCGTTGCATGAAGAACTGTTATAATTCTAGAATGTTTTTGAACATTGAATTATAGTTCACTAATTGTTTATGAGAAACAAGTTGAGTGTCGATTGTTTATGAAACAAGTCAGTTTTACAAGTAAGATTATGCTGCAATCAAACTGATATTGTAGTTGTACATGTCTAGGAGAGTTCTGTCTAAGGATTGGGTACTTAAGTAGTCCTTGTGGCTCACCAGTTTCCTGGGAACTTACCTGGTGTACTTTACAGTTATCTTTGTTGACATGCTTATGATCTATTTTAAAGAACCTTCATTTAATGTTTAAGTTTTATGCCACCCCGAAAGTAAAACACTTGAGAAGTATTGGGATAGGTTGATGTAATTTCGACTCAGTTGGGTGCATCATTCTATTCTAAGTATGGAGCAAGATGAGATAATGGTTGATGTAGTTTCGACTCAGTTGGGTGCATCGTTCCATGTATCTCATACGTTTGAAATTGGTTAGACTTAATTGGTGCTTTCAAAAAGGTTTTGACCCAAGGCATAAGATGAGATTAAAATATGTTTTGACATATGATGTCTAAAATCTCATAAAGGATCTAAGAGTCACATATGATGTGATTGATAAATGTTATCTACCTAAATAACTTAATTTTGGGCATTGACTCAGTTAAACCAAAATTGAAGTGAAATATGGATCTTAGCCCATTATAATTATATGATACATGCTTGTATTTGAAGGTGTATAATTTAATGGGAGTATTTGTAAAACACATTATTTGCTCTTAAATGATAAAGGTGTTGATATTGATATGTGTTCATATAATTTGTATATTTTGTTGTAGAAGTAGCATTATATAATAATAATTGCGATTCATCCTTATGAAGGACAAAGTTCGAAATGAATGATACAAATAATTTTGATTGGATCAAAAGCCTAAAGAATGGTTCTTAGGTAAATTTGTACGTTCTTGACGAATCCGTTCCTACTGAACCCATTGCAAATGTCGCAAAGGGCAAATAAGGAAGCAACATTAGAAACATATTGATGATTCTGACAATATTGCTTGCCTTGTAATTGCCACCATGTTTAAAGGCTCTTATGAAGAACCTTGAACATATGGGAGTCACTTTTGTTCTAGAATAACGCAAAAAGGAAACGTTCCAAGTGCGAGCTAGGCAAAAGATGTATGTTGTGGTGAAGGCCCTTAATGCATGAGATGCAACAAGGAGCAATCCGCAAAAGTGTTAATGGTTAACACAAGAAAGGGGTTCATAAAGGAAAACAAAGTAGGTAAAGCAAAGGTTGCTAAACCTAAGACAAAAGTTGTCAGAGCCAAAGAGGCTAAACCCAAAGTGTCTCAAAAGGATGCGGTTCTTTGTCATTGCAATGAGATTGTCATTGGAAGCAAAGTTGCAAGGCTTATTAGGAAGGCCTAAAAGGTGAAGAAGGGCAATATGATTGCCACTACTTCGAGTATCTATATGATAGATATTTTCCTTTCAACTTCTTGTTCTTGGGTATATGATACCGGATTGGATCCCACATTTGTTTAAATGTGCAAGGAACAAAGAATAGAAAGCTACTCAAAGAAGGTAAATTAAACCTATGTGTAGAAATGGAGCAAGGGTTGCTACATTAGCCATAGGGACTTATGAAGTCACTTTACCTTGTGAAGTAGTACTTGTTTTGAACAAGTATGACTACGTTCCGAATTTGAGTAGGAGTATTATTTCTGGTTTCTTAAATGGATAATGAAGGATATAATTTTCTTATTTTCAATAAGAAGTTTTATATTCATTTAATGATATGCCTTATTGTAATGCATAAGTCATTGAATGGTCTTCATATCCTTGAAGATAAGAAACAAAATAATGTTGAAGATATCTATAATATAAATGGAAATCTAAACCGAACAATATGAACAACCAAGTTCATATGGCATTGCCGGATTGGTCAGATAAATAAGAAACATATATCTAAACTCCATTAACATGGACCTTTAGACTCATATGACTATCATTCATTTGAGGAATGTTGATCTTGTTTATTGGGATTATTGACCAAACCACCCTACACTAATAGTAGTGGGAGGGCTAGTGACTTATTGGTCATTATACATGAGATGTATGTGGACTATTAAGCGGCATTGCTAGGGGAGGATTTTGGTATTTCATCATATTTCACTAAAGACTTATCTAGATATGACTATGTCTATCTGATGAAGTCCAAAGGTGAATCGTTTGAGATGTTTCGAACATTTCAAGATGAAATACAAAAACAACTTGGTAAAACTATTAAGTACTTCGATTAGATCGAGGTGGTGAATATTTGAACCAAGAGTTTGACAATCATCAAGAATTGACTCCACAAGGAACACCACTATGAATGGTGTGTCTCGAAAGGAGGCATTAAACCTTGTTAGACATGGTTCATTCGATGATGTGTCAAGTTGACTTTCCTAATTCCTTTTGAGGATATGCATTAGAAATAATGCGGTTACACTGAATCAAGTCCATACTAAATCGGTTCCTAAGACCCCACATGAGATGTGGCATGGAAGAAAACTTAGTTTGTCTTTCATGAAGATTTGGGGTTGCGAATCTTATGTAAAGAGACTTGTCTCTTATAAGTTAGCACCAAATTTGACAAAGATTATTTTCGGAAATTAATCTTACAACCGCAAAGAGAACAAAATGTTTGTTGCTCTATACGATTCGTTTCTTGAGAAATAGTTTCTCAATAAAGAATCTAGTGGGAGTAAAATTAATCTTGAAAGAAGTTCAAGAACCCGAAAATAATATGGAACCAAGAGTAGAGACGAGAACCAAGTTCACAAAGGAGTTGTGAAACCGGTTCAAGATGCACAAGTCCATCGTAGATTGGATAGGTTACGATCCGAACTCAAGAAATAGTGATTTCTCGTTGCGGAAAGTGATGAAGTGGAAGTCATTGAGAATGACGATCCTACTTGCTATCAAGAAGCGATGTCCTCTCCTAATTTGGATAAATGGTTAGGAACCATGGAATCCAAATTACAATCCATGTTTAACAATCAAGTTTGGAACTTGATTGGGCTACCTAAAAGTGTAAAAACTAAAGGGTGCAAGTAGGTCTGCAAAGACCGACATGGATGTGAAGGTGTGTACTTTCATGACTAAGGATTGTAGCAAAGGGATTTAGGTTAATTCATAGTATTGACTATGTTGAAACCTCTTTCGCCAGTTACAATGTCGAAGTCTGTTAGATTTTCAATTGCCATTATCACATATTGTGACTATGTGATATGACAAACGGATGTCAAACGACTTTCTTTAAATGGAAAGATTATTAAGGATGTGTATAGTACACAACCCGAATAGTTTGACGATCCAAGAAACTCTAATAGAGTATGCATGTTGCAAAGATCCATGAGATGGGTTGAAGCAAGCTTAAAGGAATTGGAATCTTCGTTTTGATGAATTGGTCAAAGAGTTTGATTTTATCAAAGTACGAAGATGAACCTTGTGTATGCATGAAATTCAGTGGGAGAATGGTATTATTTCTATTGTTTATTACAATGATATCTTACTCATTGGAAAAACAAAGTTCCGACACTTAAGACTGTCAAGTCTTGGTCAAGGAAAGGTTTCTCAATGAAAGATATGGGTGAAGCCGTTTACATCCTTGGCATCAAGATCTATAGAGATAGATCTAGAAGGATAAATTGGTTTGAGTCAAAGTGTTCACATTGACAAGATTCTTAGAAGAGTCTAAGAAGAGTAGCTTGTCAATGGGTCATGGTATTTTTCTTAGCAATATTCATTGTCTTATGACAACTGATGAGCAAAAGGGAAATGAATGAAGTTCCATATGCTTCGGCATTTGGATCTGTCATGTATGCCATGATTTGTACTAGACCCGGCATTTCATATGCTCCAAGCATGATGAGTCGATACCAATCTGATCCTGATATAAACCATTGGATGGGAGTCAAGATGATCCTTAAGTACTTAAGAAGAACTAAGGATATGTTCTTGGTATTTGAAAGATTGGAAGTTAATCTTGTTGTAAGGGTTACATAGATGCTAGCTTCCAAACTGACAAAGTTATTTTAAATCGCAATTAAGATTTATGTTTATGCTTATTAAAGATGCAGTTTTGATTGGAAGAGTTCCAAGCAGAAATTGTAGCCATTTCTACTACTAAAAGAGGCAGTTTGGATCAAAAGTTCATTAGTGTTTTGGAAATGTTCCAAGTATCACTAATCGGTGAAACTCTTGTTATGACTATAGTGGTACCACTTGTGCAAACAATGGAACAAAGGTCACAACAACGATCCAAACACTCACTTAGACGTTCTTTGAGGAATTCATAAAGAATGAGAAGAAGTTAAGTTATACAAAGTATCAACCGATGATGACATTAGGGATTCACTTACAAAGACCCTCGCACAGGCAGAAGCATGATGGTCATGTTAGATCCATGAGTATTCGATACATAAATGGAGCCTAGTGCAAGTGGGAGCTGTTAGTGTGTGTGCCCTAGGCTTATAGTTTCTATAAACCTTGTTGTATCGTCTTTATCATTAATAAAAGAGAAATTTTATTTTGATTAATATATGTTTTACATGTTTATTATATTAATCTGTGTCCCTAGTTATTTAGTGTAAGTTGGTAATGGATGATCATAGAGATGATCATATGCATAAAGATGCACATTGCAAACTTGTAAATAACTAGTATAATTGTCAATGGATAATCATATGATGATTATATGCATAGAGATGCACATTGAAATTATGGGTACTTGTTACAGAACAAGTAACTGGACTTGACCCGTATGAGATTTATGTCATGGTCAAATGTCATAATTAAATCTCATATGGTCACTTCATTTAGTCCTTAGACCTGAGATTATCATGACCTTACATATGATGAAAGTTATGTTTGATTTTAGTCAAACGGTATCTTAACACGATATCTATAAAGGCTAATTTTGGCATGATCGGATTCATGATGAGAAGGATGATAAGTCAAGATGGAATTTGTCCCTCGAAAGAGAGATGTTTTGCTTGGGCCCTTCGATGAGTGATAATGATGAAAGAGTGTGGCCACACCCCAATGTGATTGGATTATCATTATACTCAAGATCGAGAAAGCATTGAACAAATACAAGTTGACGTGAACCATGACTTGTGTTCAATATAACATCGTGAGACAAAGGGAGAAATGGAAGTGTACCATTGGAAACGTGAACTCTTACGTTGTGTTATTTGGGTAGACATAATGGCTTGCTAGAGTCCGCTTATGTCTTATGAGGGTCGATGTGATCGGACTCATTGCCAACATAATACAATCCTATTGGGTCACACACAAATAGAATGAATTGGTTGAACCGGAGGAAGAATGATTGAGAGTCTCAGTATTTGGCTACATATGTCGTGCGACATATTAAGCCAATGGCTTAATATACCGCGCGACATAATAAGCCCGTACGCGGTTTGACAGCCTGTCTCTCCTAATACGATTAGGAGACGTATTCTTACTATTGTAGTATAAATACGAGTGCATCGAGACCTAATTAGCTAGCCGAATTTTTCAATAAATTCTCAATAAAAAGTCCTCTCAATATTCTTCCATAAGTTTTTAGGGATCTAGCAATTCCCAACCCGAGAATCGTTCTCGACATTCATATTTGTGTGGATTACCAAAAGAGGGTTTTAATTTGTTCAAACAAATCAAAGACCTAGAGTTCAAATCTGAAGATCCAAAGGAGTTGAAGATTCGAAGATTTGAAGATCAAAAGTTTGTGATTGCGAATCACATAATTATCCGTTCGATAGCTCAAGACCGGAAAGCAATAAAGGTTGGTAAATTCTATCTCATAGCAATTCAATTTAATCGTATAGAACGGATCTTAGGGCTTGGGTTTTGTGTTAATTTTATGCTTAATTCCGCTGCGCATGGACCCATAAAACCCAACACAAATACCACATTAGCAGATTCAATAATAGTTTTAGTTTTTAGGTTAAACACCCTATAAGCTCTACTATTAGTGGAGTACCCCACAAATATTGTTTTATGACTTTTGGAATCAAACTTGGACAAGTATTCTATATGATTAAGAATGTAACAGATACACCCAAAGATATGAAAATACTTTAGAGTGTGTTTTTTGCCAAGTAAGATTTGACAGGGTGTCATGGTACTTCCAAGTCTAAGAAACACCCTATTTTCAATGTGACATGCGGTATTCAGGGCCTCTGCCCAAAACTTCTTTGAGATATTTTTAAACTGAGCATAACCTTAGCCATTTCTTGCAAGGTTTTGTTCTTCTTTTCTGCAACTCCATTTTGTTGAGGAGTTATGGAAGCAGAGAATTAATTAGTGATTCCCTTGTAGTTGCAGAAGGCAGTAAACATGGAATTTTCATATTCAGTACCATGATCAGACATAATCCTCACAACCTTAAGGCCATAAAGATTCCTAACCCTTTTGTATCAATTTTTGAATTTATTAATGGTTTCAGACTTCTACCTTAGGAACATTACCAAGGTGTATCTAGAGAAGTCATAAAAATATACAAATGTGTATTTCTTCCTACAAAAACTTTCTACCTCTATGGGACCCATCAAGTCAGTGTGTATGAGTTATAGAAATCTAGAGGTAGAATATTGTTGTATCTTCTTGTGTGAAGACTTTGTCTGTTTGCCTATTTGACAAGAGCCACACACATGTGCTTTTGAAGTTCAGTTTAGGGAGATCTTTCACAACCTCAAATCTTTGTAATTCTTCCAACTTCCTACTGCTAGCATGTCCTAACTTTTGATGCCACAAATTGACATTATTCAGAATGTTACTTAGACATGATAGATTGTCACCAAACTGGTAGCAATTGTCAGCAGATCTAGGGCCTGTAAAGACACACTTGTTAGATTTATCAAATACTTCACACACTCTCTTATCAAACTTCACATGAAGGTTATCATCACACAACTGAATGCTGCTAGTTTGGTTTTCCCTTAGTTCCTCTACATGGTAAAGATTGTGCAAGTTTGGAAGACCCTTAACCGCTAGAGTCCCTTTCCCAATTATCTTTCCCTGTGCACCACTACTAAAATTCACTTTTCCCCCATTGACAGACTTATATTCAATCAAAGCATCCTAATTCTCTATCATATGCCTAGAGCACCCACTATTAAAGTACCAATAATCGGTGACACTACTTTTGAGGGAAGAGTAGCCTACATTACAGGTAGCACTAGGTTTCTTTACCCATTTGGCTTTAATATTTCTGTCATGGTGCATTAGTTGATGTGCTCTCGGATGTGTGCTAGAATGTGTGTACATATGTTTACACATCCCGTCATACATCTGATATTGATTCACACAACCTGCTTTCTTATTAGCTTTAAATTTGTAACAAAAGGGACGAATGTGTCCAGGAGCAAGGCAGTAATGACAGATATAATGCATTCTCCTTGGTTATTTATAACCCAAAATAGGTTTCTCTCCAGATTTTCAAACCTTACAACCCTCTTTTAGAAATTTAGGACTTCCAAAATCAAGACTAGTTTTTTCAGTATTATCGAGAGATAAAGCTTCATCAAGTTTCATTTTCCCATTATTCAACTTGGTTAGAGTACTCTCAACTTTCTCAAAATTAGTTTTCACCTCTTCAAGTTCAACTTCATTCTTATTTACCAGAACTTCAAGTTTAGCAATGGAATCCTTTTGATCATCATTTTCTTTTGAAAGTCTAGCATTCCCAGTTTCATAAGCAGACAATTTATCAGTGAGAAATTTATTTAGCTTGGCCATTACCTCAATCTTGTTCATTCTTTTAACCCAATCAGTGTGTAAATCCCTATAAGTCTCAAAGAGTTTTACATAGGGGATATCTCGACTTTCATCATCTGAGTGTCCTTTTAAAGAGAAACAGTTGAGTGTCTGATTAGGTATGTATTTAGATGTGTACATGATTGTGTCCACATCCGAGTCCACATCTATATATTCCTCAGAATCTCCTTCTTTTGTACCTGTAAAATGGGCATTGAGACAAGAAGAACAGTTAAGCATATTGATGTTAGCTATCTCCTTTTCATCCTCAATATCACTCAGAGAAGCAGTTAAGCCTATTCCTTTCTTTTCTAGTGTGTTAGCACACTCATTAGAATGGTGACCAAAACCATGACAAGCCCTACACTATACAGATTCAGAGGACTTCTTATTCTCAAAACTAGGTCTTTTGAATCCCCCATCAGAATTGATTTTAGGTTTTTTAATATTTTGAGCAGGCATTTTAGGGAACTTGCTCATCCTCTTATTTTTCAGAATGGAGTTAAACTTTTTAGAGATGAGAGCCACGTCCTCATACTCGAGACTTGATTTATCAATTTCATAGGAGAGGTCATCTATTTCTTTTGGAATATCTGCTGAACTTTGGAGGGCGGGGATTATTGTCTTGTTCTTTTTCCGAGCTTCAATGTTAAGCTCAAGCACAGTCAACACTCCAACAATTTTGTCCAAACATACAGTATTTGTGTCATGAGTCTCCTCAATGACTGTAACCTTGATGTTAAACCTTTCAGGAAAGTTCCTTAAGATTTTGCTAACTAGTGTAGCATTTGAAATGGACTCACCTAGGCTAGTGCATTCATTTGAGATTTCATGAATTTTAGCAGCATAAGAGACAATATCCTCGGTCTCTTCCATCCTTAAGATTTCAAACGTATCCATTAAGATCCTAAGTCTCGTGTATTTGACACTAGGTATACCCCTCACACTGCATTTGTAAAATATCCCATGTCTCTTTTGCCACACTTCATTTGTGAT
The DNA here is from genome assembly GCA_022495995.1 of Adenophora triphylla var. japonica. Lineage (NCBI taxonomy): Eukaryota > Viridiplantae > Streptophyta > Magnoliopsida > Asterales > Campanulaceae > Adenophora > Adenophora triphylla. The sequence continues at coordinate 56,902 of JAFEMH010005408.1, forward strand.
TAATTTGTACATATTTCCAGAGACATGACTGGATATAACACCCATGGCCTTAGAGTTGTAGATTGTAGAATTAATTTCATCAAGGGTCCAATTTGCCTCAGGTTTTCTTTCGAAAATTGACTTACCACTACCTGATGCAGACTTCTTCTCCACCGTGGGTGGCTGCCATGCAACAAGTATACTCATCCACGCTCTTCATCAATTGATTTGATGTAGTTGTGCATCTTAGACTTCCAAAAGAAGTAATTAGTACCATCCAAGCCTGGAGGTCTATTTTGATGATTATGACATTCCATTTTGACTACACTTTCTGGATCAACACTCGGTGAGGTCGAGAGTTGGCTCAAATACCAATTGAAAGTTCAGCGTAGCTAGGAATGTGAGTTTCACCAATTCAGAGGAACAGACTTGTGTACAGATGTGAGACACAATTGTTCACACAACCAATACTTGCAGTAGAATAAAATAGATAACACGGATAATTAAAATGTTTGCTGGTTCAACTCCATTAAACAAGACTTTAAGCCTAAAAATGATTTCACTATTTAAAAATCTGGTTTACAAAAACAAAACTAACTAGTGAAATAACAAAGATGAAAAATACTAAAGCAATTCCTAACCAACTTCTAAACACGGAACAAACTTTCTTGTTTAAGGGAAACTTATTCTAACTAGATGAAGTACAAAAGACTTGTAAGAAACTTAGATTTGTTTTCAGATGTAAGACACAACTACACACACAACCTAAAAAGCACTTTTCGAACTCAAGATTAACAATGAACTATTCTCTCCAAAGAATTATTGAATTCATAAACTTTCTCTATGCTAAATGATCTTCTTATACAGAGAAGTCTTCAAATCAATCTATTCCTCCAAAGTAGCGAAGTAACCTGCAAGGAATCAAATAGGTTGACACTAACAAGGTATAGAGATCAATTAGTATTGTTAGTCATAAAATAAAATAATCAAAAAGATATTTTCATACATAAAAGATATATACTAATATACACAATATCCATACCAATAATACATCTAAATCTTTAAAGAAAGGCAAAAATCCTAACTAACAAACTTACCACTTCTCACTGTTTTTAGAAAAGTTGATATTCCTAAGGGTGTGCTCCCAAGTTTTAATGGATAGAAAAGAAAGGATATAGAGGGAAAGGGAAGGAAATTATTTTAATTTCTCCCGGATGTGCTCCCGAGTTAGGAAGGAAAAGAGAGGAAACACCTAAATTTTCCTCCCCATGCTCCAGAGTTTTGTGAGAGATCGAGAGGAAAAAATAAAGATTACGTTTTTACCCTTATTTATATAAACTCAAAACTTTTGCAGAGCTGCATTTCCATGATATCCACTTTCAAATGCGATGGCAATCAGTGTATAATTTAGCCATCATCAAGGCAAAGGTCATTTGGCTCTGTCCCAAAATTCGTAAAGTACAACATGTACATGAAATTGTACTAATCAAAATCATTTTGCCAAAATGATCATAAGATCACCAGAAAGCTTTGATGTGTTAGTGCCTTGGGGTCAGCAATAACACTATTTAAATATAATACTCCAGTATTATATCTAAATATAATACTCGATATTATATTTAAATACTGTCTTGGGTCAGAAAAAACACGATTTAAATACAAATCTAAAATTTTGAAAGTGAATAACAAGAATGTTTATGATTTTTTCTAATAAAAATTAACATTTTAAAAATTTCTAAATGATGCTAAATTAAAAATGACTATTTATTTTGGGCGGAGGGACAAGACATCATGCTTATAATCATATTCCCCAATGTACAAGAAATACCAATAAAGAGGCTAATGCAACTGTCTACACCAAAAAACTTTAAAAGTCAACCAATTGAAGTTTTGTCCTAGATTGGATCGAATATTCACAAAAAAAATATGGGTTCGATAGAGATGGATTGCCGGCATATGAATGTTTTGCTCTAGTTCAATCATAATATTAATGCTTTAGCAAATAGAAACGTTAGAGTACGTACCTCTTCCATGGTTGGCAATGAATTCGTTTGGCCTTGTTGACAATGGAGTCGTTTGGCTTGAGTTGTTGTTGTTGTTGTTCTCTGCAGAGATTAGGAATGGCAGAAGAGCGAGATATTTTGTGGTTTATGAAGGTGATATATGAAGGTCGTATAAGAGGATAAATTTGGGATTACTGAAAATATTACTGTTGGAAATTTGGTTTTGGAAAATTGGTGTTTGACCAATTTTTGACCAAAAATTCCATTTAGTTTCATTTTTCGTAAGTTAAAATAAGTTGCATAATTGTAATCTACATTTTAAGTAGATTAAGATGATAAATTTATTTCTCAAAATCAATTTCGGACTAATGAGAAATTAATATGGGAAGTATGCTACTTGATTTTGTAAGTTGAATAGTTTAATTGATAAAGAAAAGACATTTTTGGTTTTAAGAGACATTAAATCATGTGAAAGATGTGTTGGATCAAGAGATTAATATGTTTGGTTAATATATTAATCACTTTTGAGTCCTAAAACCTAACTTTGTTAGTCTTCCGCTAGAAAAATAGCGAAAAGACATGTCTATATGTTATATTTAATGAAAAGACATGACTTTACATTAGAAATTTAAGCTATCTTGCAGAATCTATTAGAAATTTAAAAATAACCGCCAGGTTTCATCAGAAAGCTTGCAAAAAATGCCACATTCTGTCAGAAACTTAACGAAATTGTCAGAAATGAACATGATTCACGTATTTCAGTTAAATACTTAACGAATCAGACTGTTTTGTATTGATTTTTAGTTTAAAAGCTAATCGATGTGTCCTTTGCTTGGATGAAATAGATTCAATATATCTATACTTATGTCTTTTGGCATAAAAGACACCATAACTATTCATTTACTATAAATATACCATCATTTTTTGTCATTTATCATTCATTTTATCCCATTTGAATTATGTGAATTATTCATAGAATTCAATGGAATTCTCAATACATATATTATAAAATAGATCATTTTGTTACCTATTAGAAAATAGATCATTTTGTTACATAAAGTCTCCTTCAACGTCTGAAAGTGACAAACACAGTTGAGTTCGCCAAGTTTTTGATTTGAAATGCTTATATAAAAAAAATAAGTCATTTTATCTTTAGAGAAGATTGCCATAAAATCGTTAGCACCAGTGCGGGGCAATATTTTCTTGTGGAGATTGTGTTTCACAAGACTCGGCTTCCCTTATTTTGTCCGGTTTGATTTAATTTACGCATTTCTAGTTTATGCTAATTTTATGCCCCATTAATTATATATTTTGGTTCATTAATATGATATTTGTCAATTTTTTTTAAATTCAAGAAAGTCATTATTCATTGTTATATGATAATAAACTTTTTTCCTAACAATTACAAGAAAATATTAACGTTTTCTTGATTTTATAACAAATACGAGCCAACGGAAATGGTCATACAAAGATTGACAACCGAATAACATTATCGTTAGAAGATTAACGATAATAAATGCCGTTTTCCAATAAATGACAACTAGAAAAGCATTGGAAAATAACTAAAGAATGATGACATGAAGGGCAACAATGATCAAATAAGTGGTTTAAATACATTGTTGATGAGATGGAACGGACTTTTAATTAAAGGTATATTTTTTATTAAAATATATTATTTGATGAATCCGTCACATAAAAGTGAATATAAAACAACCAATAAATTATTGAAATCTGTAAATTGTCTTATAAATATCTTAAGTGTGGGGGTACACCTCAAATGTGAGGGTACAGGCCAAAGTAAAAGTAGTTAAGTCTTACGAGTAATAAGATGTTACTTGAGATCATATTCATTAAATTACATAAGTTTTAGGAAGAGAACTTATGAAAGTGCAAATAATTCATCTTAAAGAAGACGAACCTAGGCACATTATGAGTACCAAAAGTGCAAGACTTTTAATCCTGATTTTCTAGCAGTTGTGTTGAAAAACAAACTGACAAATGTTAAAGAATTGTTATATGTATTGTTCAGATAATAAGTAGTTAACATTCAAATATAGTTCATCTTGTGTATCGATGAGTTAGTTGATCCCCTACATAATGCGAACCATTAGGTTGCAAATGGTCCTAAATAGAACTATAAAAGATGAATATATAAAATGATAAACTCTTGAAAAAATAGATGCTGAAGAGGAAGATTTTCAAGAGGTATAGTACAAAGAGTTAGAATTTCAAGAGATAAATTTTTAAAGAGAAATAATATTGAGAAATAGAAACGGACTTTCGAATCTGAAAAGACAGATTCTTGTCAAAAAGGATCTCGAAAGGTAGACTTTCGAGATATAGAATCTGAAGAGATAGATTTTAAAATGATAGAATCTTAAATAAGACTCTTAAATGGTAGAGTAAGAATAGTTAGATAAATTCTCAAAAGATAAACTCTGGAATAAGTTGATACTTGAGAAGTAAAAGTCTGAATAAAGGTAGATTTTTGATAGTCATACTCTGTAAAGGTAGATTCTTGAGAGGTAGACTCTAGAGAGGTAGACTCGAAAAGTCGGACCACTTAGAGATGCTGACCACTCGGGAAGTTGGAGACCGTTTCACAGATACTGACCACTTGAAGAAACTGACCGCTAAGAGAATTTGATCACTCGAATAGAATGACCATTATAGAGAGACTAAAAGTCTAAATAAGAATTGTAATCAATCACTGAGAAGGTATACTCAAAGTATTTAAAGATATATTCGTGATTATGGATTACAATACATGTGATATCCAATAATATATGGATGAATATACTAATTAGATATCAGACACTAATAAATTCATAAAGTGAAAATGTTTCACAATAGATGGAGAAGCAGTGTCATTGAAATCTTTTGAGATAGCATGCATAGCTCAATTCAGTAAAAATCTGAGTTGACAGCTTTAGACAAAGCCGAAGAAAAAACTTAGTGGTCTAATAAACTATTGGAAGATATTCCATGTTGGAATAAGTCTGTGGCTACATGTCCTAATGCATTGTGATGACAATTAGAAACAGAAAAGGCATAAAACACTATGGTAAGTTTAGACATAATAGTAATAGACATAATACCATAAACAATTGATCTCAAATGAGACTATCACAATTAGGTATGTGAAGTTAAAAGCGGATCCGTCTACCTAAGGGTATGAATAGGAGATCAATTGATTTTTAAGGGGAATGGTTTTAAAAATCCACAACAAAAGATCTCATAGTGGAGACTCAACCTTGAGAATTGGAGATCCCAAAACCTTAGTTCATTAAGACTACTAAGTTATAATGTTGAGTTGAAACACTTGGAACCTGTTTCACACTTATTCCTAAAACATCAGAGTGTATGTACCTGCAACAAGTGGTGAGGGTAAGTTGTAAAAACTTTTAATGATTCCTATAGGAGATCACCTATATAAGTGAGAAGTAATAAAGCCGTTTCTAAATTGAACACTTATAAAATCAAGCACGGTACAGGGCCGAAATGGATAAAAACGTGAGAACAAAATGTGTTACAGCTATTATTGTGTAAGTGCTATTGTCATGGTATACACTATACATTCACTAGTTCAAAGCATCACGCTACTAAATGACTAGTATATCCGATAGTATTTTACTAATAAAAGTTCAAGGCCACAATTTACCTATCCTGATGCAAGAAGTGGTGTTTGACCAAAAATTCCATATAGTTTCATTTTTCGTAATTGAAAATAAGTTACATAAATGTAATCTACATTTTAATTAGATTAAAATGATATATTTATTTTCTCAAAACCAATTTTGGGTGAATGAGAAATTAATATTGGAAATATGCTAATTGTTGTTGTAAGTTTAATAGTTTAATTGATAAAGAAATAATATTTTTGATTTCAAGAGACACCAAATCATGTGAAAGATTTGTTGGATCATGAGATTAATATGTTTGGTAAACATATTATCACTTTTGAGTTCTAAAACCTAACTTTGTTAGTATTCCGCTAGAAAAAATAGCGAAAAGACATGTATATATGTTATATTTAACGAAAATACATGACTTTCTGTTAAAAATTTAACTGTAACTGCCAGAATCTGTTAGAAATTTAACAGTAACCGCCATTTTCCGTCAGAAAGCTTGCAAAAATGCCACATTCTGTCAGAAACTTAAGGAACTGTCAAAAATTAACAGGATTCACGTGTTTCAGTTAAATATTTAATGAATCAGACTATTTTGGACTAATTTTCACTTTAAAGGCTAAGGATGTGTCCTTTGATTGGATAGAATAGATTCAATGTATCTATACTTATGTATTTTGGTATAAAAGACACCATAAATCTTAATTTACTATAAATAGACCCTCCTTTTTGTCATTAATCATTCATTTTATCCTATTTTACAATTTAGAAACATAATTTAATAGAATTATGTGAATTATTCATATAATTCAATGGAATTCTCAATAAATCTATTAGAAAATAGATCATCTTGTTAAATAAAGTTTCCTTCAACGTCTGAAAGTGACAAACACAGTTGAGTTCACCGAGTTTTTGATTTGAAGTGTTTCTATCAAAAATAATAAGTCGTTTTATCTTTAAAAAAGATTGACACAAAACTGTTAGCACCAGTGTGGAGCATTATCTTTTTGTGGAGATTGTGTTGTTTCACAATACTCGACTTCCCTTATTTGTCCGATTTGATTTAATTTACGTATTTCTAGTTTATGCTAATTTACTGCCCTTAATTATATGTTTTGGTTATTAATGACTACTCCCTCCGTCCCACCCAAAAGGGCACAAATTTCCTTTTTGGGCGTCCCATTTGAAAGGGCACAACCCAAAAATGGAAAGTTTTTTATTACTTCTTTATTTGTGGGACCCACTTGTCATACTCTCACAAATAAATATCCACTAACTATTTCCTACCCCACTTTTTTTCCCACGTCACCTTTCACTCACAACATTTATTTCACTATACCACTTTTTCTCTTTCCTACATCACTTTTCTTAATTCCCGTGCAAGGCACAAATTTTGCCCTTTCGGGCGGAACGGAGGGAGTATTTATTTTGGGCGGAGGGACAAGACATCATGCTTATAATCATATTCCCCAATGTACAAGAAATACCAATAAAGAGGCTAATGCAATTGTCTAAACCAAAAAACTTTAAAAGTCAACCAATTGAAGTTTTGTCTTAAATTGTATCGAAGATTCACAAAAAATATGGGTTCAATAGAGATGGATTGCCTGCATACGAATGTTATGCTTTCGTTCGATCATAATATTAATGCTTTAGCAAATAGAAACGTTAGAGTACGTACCTCTTCCATGGTTGGCAATGAATTCGTTTGGCATTGTTGACAATGGAGTCGTTTGGATTGAGTTGTTGTTGTTGTTCTTTGCAGAGATTAGGAACGTCAGCCGAGCAAGAGTTTTTGCGGTTTATGAAGGTGATATATAAAGGTCGTATAAGAGGATAAAATTGGGATTATTGAAAATATTACTCGATGCTAATTTCTTTCCTCCTAAATCTTTCCGGTTTTGGGAGGATTGTGTACTATGAAATTTTTAAAAAAAAATCTTTAATTCCAATTCCTTTCTAAAAAAAAACTTAGAAGCAAAATTAAAAAGGAAATTATTTTAGATTCCATCCCATCCCAATTTTTAAAACTACCACGCACTAAGAAGTCTCACTCTTTCCCTTTGGTTAACGAGGTAGTATAGAAAGCGTACTCCGGTCATATTGTACAAACTACCTTCTTGCCCTTGTTTTACTTCTAATTCACTTGTTCCATCATGTGCCTTCTTAGGCTCATCTGCTATAGTCGAGGTCTGCTTCTTCCTGAGTAAAGTACCTTTTTAGTGTTAGAACATGGATTAAATAATATGTGTTATTGAATTCCATATATTATAATCATTTAATAATGTTAAAGTATAGACAAAATATGTAAATGCTTCACCATTTTGGGCTGGCACGCAAATTAAGGAAAAAGGTAAGTGAAGAAAATGTTGTGAGTGTAAAAGTAAAATAGGAGAGAGAATGAGTGGAGAGAAGTAAATTTGAAAAGTGTTGTGAGTATAAAAGTGAAATAGGAGAGAGAATTAGTGGGTGGAATAGTAAAGATTCTTTGCCATTTTAGGAAAGGTGAAGCTTCTAACGGGATGCCCTTTTGGGTAATTGGTGAAGCTTTTATTGAGACGGAGGGAGTATAGGCTATCCATCAGCCCATTTGAGACACTTAGATTTCATTACAATTCAGTCAATAATCACTCTTCATTTGTCAAAGAAGAACTAGTGTGGGCACAATCATTTAGAAGTACTATCTCCCTACTTTCTCATTTATTCAAGAACAAGATCAAGAACACAATCATGGATTCTTCAGGTACATGCTTCCATCTTCATCTTCTTCTCTTCTTAATCTAGTTATGAGATGGTTGATGGATTGATGGATCATTTTGTTCTAACAATTGGTATCAGAGCCTGCTCATATACTAGATTGAGTTTGAAATTCTTATAGAGCCTTATGCTTTAATTTATTTCATATTTGTAATCCTTGTGTGATTTCATTTGGTTTTGTTCTTGTTCATGATACTCATCTTGTCTAAGAGTATTATATTCATAACTTCATTCAATTTTTGGAAATAATGGTAAAATCAAGTTTTAAGAGACACAATGGTTCATACAAGATTACCCCATTTACATAGCCAACATTGTGTAATGTTTGGAGTGTGTAAATCTAGGTCTACTTGTTTGAATCATGTTGAAGTGCAAACTTGTCCCATTTATATAGCCAGCATTTTATAATGCATTAAGTATGGAAATTTGATTCAAAACTGTTCATAAAATTGTGTAAAAATGGTGGCTTTTCGTAATTCTGGGCATTGGGCACGAGTCGTCCCGTGGGGGACGAGTCATCCCCGTCAATTTTCTGGAATAGGATCTCTCAGATTCAGTCGTCCCCCTTATAGGGACGAGTCGTGCCCTATGGGACGAGTCATTCCTTTGAAAATTCCAGAAAAGGGGTATCACTGATTCATTCGTCCCACTTATATGGACGAGTCGTCCCCTTAGGGACGAGTTGTGCCCTAAGGGACGAGTCGTCCAGAGAGCCTTCAGGTTCAATTTTTACCCAGAATTTTGTGATAATTCATTAATAAATTATAATATCTGGACACCAGTCGCGCTTCAGTGGTTCTTGGAGTTATCAAACTTTAAGAATGGACGGGTAGAACAAAAGGATATTGTCTTTTATTAATAAATTTCGTTTGTTTCTTTACCATTTAAAATTTTCAGAAATTACCTTAAGGCCTTATATTTCCGATTTAATTATATCCTTAACATTTTGGATAAAATTAACATCGTCGCCAAAGTGATTTTGTTGATCAAATTCAAACTTGTTAAAAGATGAATGTAAATGTTGATATGTGATAACATGCTTGTTTCCCAAAGGAGACCTTGTTGTTGACTAAGTATTTGCATTCATAGGATAATAATTGAATTAAACTTTAGGTCATTTTAAATACTTTGAACCATCCCAAAGGAAGGCGGGTGTTTAAAGTGAATTGTTTATATTCTTTATTACCGGGTAACAAGTACCTTAAACTTTAGGACATTTTTGTACTTGAACCGGCCCAAAGGAAGGCAAGTATTTTAAATGTATTGTTTAAGTTATTTGTTTACCCTAAGATAAATCAAATTGTGAGTCAATTCGCAATCCAAAGATTAGCCTTGATGTCATGTTGATTATCTTTTATTTTGATGGAATTCATTTGATATAATTAATCGTTCTGTAGATTCTTATATATGTTTTTGTGTTTCATCTTGTTTTTCTCCTTCAGATTTGATTAATGCTTCATCCGTAACTACTGCCATTAACAACATACCTTTGCTTACTGAGACCAATTTTAAAACTTGGAAAAAGAAAATAACTATGATCTTAGGCTGCATGGACCTTGATCTCGCATTAAGAGAACCAAGTCCCGCCCCTCTTACTGACAAAAGCACTTCGGAAGAACGCTTAAGTCTAGAGAGGTGGAACCGTTCTAATCGCGTGAGCCTAAGTATCATGCAAAATGCAGTCCCGGAGACCTTTTTGAATAGTGTCTCCGAAGATGTTGGAGCTAAAGTTTTCTTGGATGCCCTAGAGGAACGCTTTGCAAAAAGCAATAAATCCGAAACAAGTTCTACCTTAAGGAAGCTTGTTTCCATGAGGTACAAGGGCACAGGAAGCTTAAGGGAATATATAATGGAAATATTTCATCTATCTTCTAAAGTAAAGGCACTCAAGTTGGACCTTTCGGAAGACTTGCTTGTGCATTTGGCTTTAATTTCTCTTCCTCATCAATTTGGTCATTTTGAAATGACCTATAACTGTCAAAAGGACAAGTGGAACATCAATGAATTGATTTCATATGTGATAGAGGAAGAGGATAGGTTGAAACAAACTAAACCCGAAAGTGCTCATTATGCATCTACCTCTTCTCGTGGGATAAAGAGAAAAGGTAAGTAGATTGCGATTGCAACAAAGAAGCCTAAGGGATCATCAAATGATCAAAAGGTTAAGAAATGCTTCTTTTGCAAGGACCTTACTCACATGAAGAACGACTTCCCTAAGTATCGCCAATGGCGAATTAAGAAAGGTATGTCATTTAGCTTTGTTTTTACTGAGGCAAATTTAGTTTCAATTCCTTCATATACATGGTGGTTAGATTCTGGTGCAACTACTCACATAAGTTCATGTATGCAGGGTTGCCTGAACTACCGAACGCCCAATGAAGATGAAAGATACATCTACATGGGAGCTGGAAAGCTGGTAGAGGTGGAGGGCATAGGGATTTTTAGATTATCTCTTAGTACCGGATATTTTTTGGTTTTGAATAATGTATTTATTATACCGTCTTTTAGATGGAATTTGATTTCCATCACTACCTTAGATAGGGAAGGTTATTCCTGTATCTTTGGTAATAATAAATGCAATTTGTTTTTTAATTCAAAACTCTTTGGTACTAGTTTTTTATTTTATATTGATAATCTATATTTACTTGATACAGTCAATTCATCAAATGAGTCCCATAATAATGAAACTAACTCTAGAGGCATAAAACGAAAGTTTTCAAGTAAAAATTCTTATACCTTGTGGCATAGGCGTTTGGGTCATATCTCTAAAAGGAGAATTGACAAGCTTGTGTCCGAGGGAATATTATAAAAGCTTGATACTCCGGAAAATAACTTTTGTATTGAATGCCTTAGGGGAAAATTTACAAACAGCAACAAAAATAAAGAATCCTTGAGTGCTACAAAAGTCTTAGAACTGATTCATACGGATATATGTGGTTCGTTCTCTACCCTTTCATGGAACGGACAAACATATTTCATTACGTTCATAGATGACTTCTCTCGTTATGGATACATTTATTTGATTCATGAAAAGTCTCAATCATTGGAGGTTTTCAAGTCTTTTAAAGCCGAAGTTGAAAATCAGCTTGAAAAGACTATTAAGAACGTTAGATCCGATCGTGGTGGTGAATACTACGATCGGAATGACGGTTCGGGAGAACAACGTCCAGGTCCTTTTTCTCGCTTTTTGGAAGAGTGTGGGATTGTCCCTCACTACACCATGCTGGGGACACCTAGCATGAATGGTGTAGCCGAGAGACGTAATAGAACCCTTAAGGATATGGTAAGAAGTATAGTTTCTTGTACTTCTTTACCTCACTCATTATGGGGCGATGCTTTGAAAACCGCAACCTACCTACTTAATCGAGCTCCTTCAAAAGCTACTGACAAAACCCCTTATGAATTATGGACAGGCAAGAAATCGTCCCTAAATCATCTTCATGTTTGGGGTTGTCCAGCCGAAGCTAGGCCTTATAAACCTAACGAAGGAAAGTTGGACTCTAAGACCGTTAGTAGTTATTTTGTAGGATATTCTCAAAGATCTAGGGGATATAAATTCTATGACCCAAAAACTAGAACCTTTTTCGAGACGAGAAATGTTAGGTTCTTTAAGGATGTTGAATTTAGAGGGGAAAATAGTAATTTTGAATTTGAAGAGTTAGAAGAGGAATTTGTTTCTATACCTCTTCCTATAGTTCCTATCGAAAATCAAGCACTTGTGCCTGAAATTCGACAAGAACATAATATTCAAAATGACGTTAATTCTCCTATTAATGAACAACATGAAAATGTTGATGAGGAAATCAACACCCTCAACATCAAGAAGAACCGGTGCCCTTTAGAAGATCTAATAGAGCAAGAAGGAGTGCAATTCCGGATTATTATGATGTTTATCTTGCCGAGAATGAGGAACCGTTAGGTTTAGTGGGAGATGAACCTATCACCTTCCATGAAGCCATTAGTGGTCCAAATTCTCATAAGTGGATTAATGCCATAAATAAAGAGTTAAAATCCATGACAGATAATGACGTTTAGGATCTTGTCCCATTACCTAAGAATGTGAAACCCATTGGGTGTAAATGGGTCTTTAAGACCAAAAGGGATTCACAAGGTAATGTGGAAAGACATAAGGCTCGTCTTGTCGCTAAAGGATTTACTCAAAAAGAAGGCATTGATTACAAAGAAACATTTTCACCGGTATCCTCTAAAAATGCCTTTAGGATCATTATGGCATTAGTAACATATTTTGATCTTGAGCTTCATCAAATGGATATAAAGACAGCTTTTCTCAATGGCGACATTGAGGAAACTATCTATATGAAGAAACTAGAAATGGTGACTGATTCGGATCAAACTAGTCAACTAGTTTGTAAACTTAAGAAATCCATTTATGGGCTTAAGCAAGCATCTCGTCAATGGTAATTAAAATTTAACCAAGTTATTCTTTCATTTTGTTTTGAAATGAATCTTGGTGAAGATTGTGTGTACCATAAGTTCAGTGGGAGTAGATTTATATTTTTGGTCTTATATGTGGATGACATTTTACTTGCTAGTAATGATAAGGACCTTTTTAAGGAAACTAAGAAATTTCTCTCAAACAAATTTGAGATGAAAGATCTTGGTGAAGCTTCTTTTGTATTAGGAATCCAAATACATCGTGATCGTTCACGAGGTATTTTAGGATTATCACAAAAGAGCTATATAGAAAAGGTATTACAAAGGTTTAGCATGCAAAATTGTAAACCACATGACACCCCTGTCTCTAAGGTAGATAAATTCAGTCTAAAGCAATGTCCTAAGAATAATATTGAATCCAAGTTTATGGAAGAAATCCCATATGCGTCGGCAGTAGGAAGCTTAATGTATGCACAAGTCTGTACTCGTCCGGATCTTGCTTTTATTGTTGGCATGCTTAGTCGATACCAAAGCAATTCAGGAAAAGAACATTGGGTTGCAGCCAAAAGGGTGATGAGATACTTACAAAACACGAAGAACTACATGCTTACATACACAAAGTCGGATCACCTTGAGATCATTGGTTATTCCGATTCCGACTTTGCTGGATGCCAAGATAGTCGGAAATCGACATCGGGTTATGTCTTCACTTTGGCCGGTGGAGCAATTTCTTGGAGAAGTGCCAAGCAAACATTAGTAACTACTTCCACCATGGAAGCCGAATTTGTTGCTTGCTATGAGGCATCCAATCAAGCTATATGGCTGCGAAAATTCATTGAAGGACTGCGAATTGTCAAAGGTGTTGAAAGACCGCTTAAGTTATAGTGTGGCAATCGGGCCGCGGTATTGTAGTACTCCAACAACAACAAGAGTTCATCTAAATCTAAGCATATAGATATTAAGTTTCTTGTTGTAAGAGAGAGAGTACAAAATGAACAAATAGAAATAGAACTTATTGGTACAAACTCTATGCTTGCGGATCCATTTACTAAGGCGTTATCTCCTTTAGTATTTCACGAGCAAGTTGCTCATATGGGTGTAATTACTTTTGATAATGCTTAAATCGGTGGGAGTTTGTGTTGTTTTCTATCTTCTTGTGTTGGTTTTATTATATTGATCTCATTTAAGTTAAGTAGGACTAGTTGGAGAATATATATACATTCTATATATTCATTAATATTCCATGCTACATATCTATACTTAATCTATGTCATTTAGTTGGATATATATATGTGATTAATGTGGGTTTGGTTGCGAATCAATTACAACGACTGCCCCTTTAGTCCCTATACTTATAAGACTAATGGACGAGATTGTATTGGATGGCAATAAAAGTGTACATAAGGGTTGTCATTCATATTATAGATGATTTAAGGAATTTATTCAGTAAATGATACATATTAATATTAATCCAAGTGAAAGATTGTTAGAACATGGATTAAATAATATGTGTTATTGAATTCCATATATTATAATCATTTAATAATGTTAAAGTATAGACAAAATATGTAGAATACTATTAGGTGAAAGTACCATTAAATGATGGGCATAATGGTAACTTCTCACCGCCAACTTTACGAAAGGGTGTAGTCCCTAAATGAAGTTCCCTTTCTCAATCTATATATAGGCTATCCATCAGCCCATTTGAGACACTTAGATTTCATTACAATTCAGTCAAAAATCACTCTTCATTTGTCAAAGAAGAACTAGTGTGGGCACAATCATTTAGAAGTACTATCTCCCTACTTTCTCATTTATTCAAGAACAAGATCAAGAACACAATCATGGATTCTTCAGGTACACGCTTCCGTCTTCATCTTCTTCTCTTCTTAATCTAGTTATGAGATGGTTCATGGTTTGATGGATCATTTTGTTCCAACATTTAGTCCTTGAACTTTTTAAATTTTTACCTTTTCATTCGTGAACTTTTTTTTTTACCTTTTCGTCCTTAAACTAGCCTATTTTAGGACAAGTTAGTCCTTCCGTCAATCATCCATTGTGTGCCGTTTAATCCGCTGAGTTGGAAACTGACTAGACTTTAACGCATACAAAACATAGTAAAGATCATTTTGTTTAATACACACTTCGTCTCAAAAATGATTTTTTCACCATTTGTGGAATACACACTCCGTCTCAAAATAAATTTTTCACTTTTTATGATTAAATCAACCTATAATTGTTTTTCAAAGTTCGAAAAAAAAAAAGTAAGATCATTTTGGGACGGAGTGAAACGACAAAAAATTAGAAAAATCATTTTGAAACAGAGGGAGTACGACCATATAATGTTTAACAAACACCATTGGTAAACACATCTACAATGAAAAAAACATCCTTAATGCATTAATCATCTTGAACCTCAATTTTACATTATAGAGTAGGAAAAGTACCAACCATTAGTTTTAACAACTCTATAGAGCCAAAAAAAACCACCCCAGCCATAAAAACCAACAACTACACAAACAACCTTCTTAAATGTTAACCAAAACATCAGTTTCCAACAAGCATCAAAAGAGCATCATAAATGTTTAAAAATCTGTCCTAGTTGTTTGTCCATGGACTTGAACCAAAAAATAAAAAGAAGCCAACAACCAACACTAGTACAAACTTAATTTCTCTTTCTCCTTTTATCCTTGGATTGTTGCTGCAGTGAATCAGTTGTGATAAATGACCTTCCACTCCTTGCAAAATTTGTTTCAAGGCCAGTTGTACTAGTCATTGTCCTCATCTATAATGAAACCAAAAGAAATACAATTTTAAGTGAGCCATAAAAGTATACTCCCTCCGTCCCACCTCAAACCGGACGAGTGGTCAAACTAATATAACTTTGACCATTATTTAAATCTAAAAATTGTTATCGAAAGTATTATTAATTGTGATGCAATAACAATTTTTAAATTTTTATTATGATCATCATTTTTTATTTAAATATTGATTAAAGTTACATTAGTTTGACCACTAGTTCAGTTTTGAGTGGGACGGAGGACAGTACTCACTTGGGAAGGGGACTAAAGTAACATGTTTTGTCAAAGCTTACCCCACTTTCAGCATCCCTAGACTTTTGTCTTCCACCTGCCTTCCTCTTGACCCACTTCCCTGAAAAAAAAAAAGAAAAACAAATACATGTAAACATGAGTCATTTATTAAAGTCAATGACAAATCTTAAAGATAAAGCTACACAAAAAGCAAGAATATGCATTACAACTTCTTCATTTCTTCTTGCTTCCATACTTGCAGATCCAGATTCCGAAGCTTTCTTCCTCCTAACCTGCATATGAAACAGGTAGACATTTTGTTAATCAAGTAAATGATTAGTTATACTTTCTATAATAAATATTTGCTTTTAAATACTTACGAGGTTGTTTGTTCCTTTTTGAAGTGGCACATAGACTTCGAGGTTGTTCTCCTTGTTGCTCGAGGTATGTTTGGATTGTCATCAATTAGCTTTAAGGGCATTTCTTTTTGTTATGTCCCTTCCCTTACAAATACTACATGTCATTTGAACTCCTTTCCTTGATTTTTTTATTGTTTTGTATGGATCCACTACAACAGTTCTTCTTCCGGAAGCTCGGTTGTTTTCTTCCCTTTACCATCTTCCAAGACATCCTTTCTTCTGTTCCACTTTGGTCTTCCTTTCACAATTCTTGGGGTGGTGGCAACATCACTGGTTTATCGCACTTCGGCCACTTGTCCATACCATTCAATGCTTTCAACATAAACTGAGAAGATCTTAAGTATGTTTCACCTCTTAAGCACTCATATATATAATTCTCTGGCTCTTCTCTCATACAAGTTATGGCTGAAATAGCATGACAACAGGGAATACCACTTAGTTTCCATGCCCAACAAGTGCATGTCCTAGTGGTTAGGTCAACTACTGTATCCCCTCTACCCTCAACCTCAAACTGTGTACCACCAGTCCAGAAAGAATTGCAATTCCTAGTAGGGGTGTTCACGATCCGGATTGGTCCGGATTTTATCAAAATTTCAAAAAAAGGATCGGACCAATTGTTCGGTTCTCGCTCTAAATTCGGGAAACGGCACCATTACATTACGGGACCGGTCACATTGGTCCGGTTCCAATGGTTCGGTCCATGTACAGGTTCCATCGGTTCCACAAGTTACACTATATATATTTTTTCTAAAGATAAAACATGCAACAACTATTTTTTCATGAAACCAAAATATAGATGCAAAGTTAGCAGCAGGTTCCATCTACAAAAGAGAAAAACATAAACATGATTCAGACCCTAATAACTAAATTCAGATGCAAAATTGTAAGAAAATTGAAAATACGAGTAGATTGAAGGTAGAGACTGAGAAAATAACATCAAAATCTCATTAAATCATTACCTTTTATTGGAGATTTGAGAGGCAAAATAACAGAGTAATGATGTTCTGCAATCTCGCACGAAAAAATAGATCTGCGTCGTAGATTAATTACTTTCGTTACAGCTGCGCCGTCGGTAGAGATCGATAGGCCGTCCCGGCTATGCTAGGTGCTAACGCCGTGAGTTTCCTCACCGGCTTCATCGTATTATGTCGTAGCTTAGGTTTTGAGCCTTGTCAGTTTGCGTTCCACCATTTCTTCACTGTCAGTTATAAGTTATAAGGAGGATACAAGGATTGTGGTGATAAGGAGTGATCCAAACCAACCAAAACTTATTTACCCAATGTCCAGTAAGGTGTCTGGGTGGAATAATCATGTCATCAAAGTGGAGAGCCGACAAGGGAGTTTCTTTGTTCCCTCAAAGTACCCCGGTGTGCCCGAGCAGGTGTGGAGGCCGGAGTGGAGCAGCCAATTAATCGAGAGACTAAGGCAATTTGCCGAGGTAGGCACCCTATGCTGGTCGAGCTTGGAAACCGACCATAAGTACTATTTATAGGCCGGCATCATGCTTGGGCCTCTGGATAGGTTGATACCCCTCGTCCCCATCGTAAGAGGGAATAGGTTTCCAGACTGCAGGGTGCATTTCGGCCTTGTATTTCATGATGAATGTGATGTATGCAAGTTGTACGACGACAAGTGCCTTGCCGAGGATGGAGTTATCGGCTGTAAATTTCTTTGCTTCTCGGCTCTTCACACTTGTGGAATTCTTGATTCGTTGTTTGTATCTCCTCGTCATATTATTAACCGTTCCTTCTCATCATTTGCAGATTTAACTGAAAAGCAAATAAAAAAGATGGAGGAGGAAGTCCTTGATCCCCAAGCTCTAGTGAAGTTGAAGAGTAGGACGTCTAGGTCCTCGGCCAAAAGCAAGAGACGGGATGACGCCGTTCATCGTCAAGCAATTTTGTCCACCAAGAATGCTGGGGCATTATCCTTGAAGCCCGTGGGGGTGCTGCTACCTCCACCGAGAAAGGAAACGACGAGCAGGAGGCCCAAGTCGAGGAGGGGCATAACTCCCAGGTTTTGGTCCCTGAAGCCGAGTAGGCTCTAAGGCAAGCTGGTCTAACTGGGACCGAGGAGCTAGAGGTCGTCCAACAAACTCCTGGCCAAGGCCAAGGACTGAAGCCATTCAAGGAGAGACCTCCTCGAAAAGGATTGCTACTGGCTATTCCTCCGAGGAGGTCATTGCCCATCATGTGAAAACTTATGCCGAGACTGAGGTGGTTGCCAAGGAGTTAGCCGTTTACCCCACCATCAAGGGGCTTGATTTGCTGGCCAGGAAGGGCACCAAGCTCAGGCTAGGTCGGCCTGTAGTCCATCGTGCTATGGACAAGGAATTACACGACCATTTCATAGAAGTTAAGCCGAGCAGGGAGTACCTGGCCAACATGAAAGGCCTTATTCTCAGCGAGGTAAACCTTTTCATTGTTTTCTTTTTTATTTTCTCGATTTTCATCATACTTGTTTTTTTGCTAATAAACTATGCTTCTTTGTTGTAGCTTGCCACGATAACGGCCTACGAGGCAATAAGGAGCAAAGCGGCAGAAGAGCATGAACAGAAACTTGATCGCCAGATCGAGAAGAACAAGGCCGATCTGGCCAATGCCGTGGAGCTCAAGTCGCTGAGGGCCGAGGTCGATGACTAGAAGGTGGCAAGGGCAGAGGCTGAGAGAGCTGGAAGGGCGGCCAAGGAGGCGCAGGAGATGGCCGAGGAGTCCAAAGCTGCCAAGGAGGTGATGGAAAAGCAAAGGGCTGAAGCGCAGAGGCAAGCCGAGGAGGCTTTAACCAAGTACCAGCAGCTGGAATCATTCATTCATTTAAAGGAAGCTGATGTTGTTGCTCGATATAAGGTTAGGCCAGTAGTAACCTAGCATGATGATTTTGTCAGCTAAGGTTCCGGCCCCCTGGCGATCACCACAAATGTATTCGTGGACTTCTGCCAAAAGATTTTCGGTTTCATTGGGATAAGACGCACCTTAGCAGGGGCTTTATGAATGATCTTCTGTAGATAATTCCGTTCATCACTGTGAACCTTACTGACTTTTTCTTGATAAGTCTAGCACGTGCTTCATCATCGGAGTTGGTTCTTTTCAATGAAGTCCATGTAGTCATCTATCCAACACTTCTCCTCCCCATCTAGAAGCATTGCTCGTAGTCTTTCGTAGGTGGGTTCTTCGGCAAAGACTATGAGTGTGTTAGAGTCAGGATCTCTGGCACGTAAATAGTTACCAGTTTAGATAGAACATCTGCCACATGATTATTCTCCCTTCCTATCTGACTTATTTCAAAAAAATTCATCTTTTTCGTCATGTCTAGGATGAGGTCCTTATACTTTGTAAGTATGGGATGTTGAGTGCTATACTCTCCCTTTATCTGCTTAACTACGAGCTGTGAGTCACAAAAGGCGGCGATTTTAGCTGCTCCATAGAAGGATGCCAACTCTATGCCAAATATTAGGGCCTCGTACTCTGCCTTATTGTTGAAAGCAGGAAACTTGAATCTGATTATGTCTTGGATGATATGCTCCCCATCGGACTTGCTAGTACAATTCCAGGTCCACTTCTTTACTTGGTGGCTGCCATCTGTGTATATGACCTAGCAGTTGGGTGGGATCTCGATGGTCGGTTCTTCCCCCACAGGTTTTTTGCGCTTACGGGAGGTGGGGTCATGCTCATTTATATGAAGGCGGTTTCAACCATAAAATCGATCAGAGGCTGAGCTAGGAGTGTCTTCCTAGGTTGGTATCTGATATCAAACTCATTGAGCTCGATAGACCAATTAAGGAGACGTCCTGAGCAGTCCAACTTATGCAAGATTTTCTTCAAGGGTGCATTCGTATACACAGTTATGGGATGTGCAGAAAAGTATGCTCATAGCTTTCTTGCCGCTATTAATAGGGCGTAGGCTATTTTTTTTTTGCGTTGAAGTATCTTCTCTCCACATCAGACAATGCCTTACTCACATAGTAGATAGGCTTCTGAGTGGTTACTTCATTTCGGACTAGTACCGTAGCTATATCGTTGTATGTTGCTGATAGGAATACATATAGCATTTCTCCCATGACAAGGCTGCTCAAGAAAGGAGTGGATCCCAAGTACTCCTTTAACTGTTTGAATGATTCGGAGCATTCAGATGTATAGGAGAAGCTCTTGGTCCCCTTCAGAACTTTGAAAAAAGGCAGTGATTTTTTCACAGACTTTGCAATAAATCTCCCGATGGCTGCTATTCTTCCATTCAACCTTTGAATCTCCTTAATGCTGACAGGTTCTTTCATATCTATTAAGGATTTGATTTTTTTCGGATTTGCATCAATTCCTCTTTGTGATACCATAAAGCCTAGGAACTTTCTGGCCGTCACCCCGAACACACATTTACTTGGATTCGATTTCATGTTGTTAACTCGTAAGTTGTCAAAAGTTTCTTCCAAATCTGGGGCGTGACTGCCATTTCTAGTCTTGATGACCATGTCATATATGTAGGATTCCATGTTACAGCATATCTGCTCCCCGAATACTTTGTTGACCATGCATTGATAGGTTGCGCCCGCATTCTTGAGCCCGAAGGGCATCAAGGTGTAACAGTAATTTCCTCCACCTGCATGGAAGGCTGTTTTTTCAATGTCTTCCTCAGCCATCCTTATCTGGTGATAACCAGAGTAGGCGTATAGGAATCTGAGAGTTCTATGTCCCGCAATGGAGTCTACCAGCATGTCAATTATGGGGAGAGGTAACTGTGTTTCGGGAAAAAAAAAACTGTGTTTCGGGCAGGCTTTGTTGAGATCTGTGAAGTCTAAACATATTCGCCACTTCCCGTTATATTTATTGACTATCACAACATTGGCCAACCAAACAGGGTAGATAGCTTCCCTGATGATTCCAACACTTAGTAATTTCTGCACTTCTTTGATTGCGTCTTCCTTATCGTTTGCAAAAATTTTCCTTGTCTGCTTGATAGGTTTAGCTGACGGGTCAACTTCCAACTTGTGGACAACTACCACTTCCTTTATTTCTCTCATATCCTCAACTTGTGGACAACTACCACTTCCTTTCGACTCCAGCACGAGCAAGGAATTTAACTCATTGGTGAGGGAGGCGACCAACCCGAGTTTGCCTTGACTTAGAATGCCTATGATGACATGATAGTCACTTGCCAGATCAATGACCACGGATGTTACTGTGGCCTTTGCTCGGAAGGGATGTTCCCTCAATTCTAGTAATAAATCAATAGTCCCCATGGCGCTGACTTTGTGCTTGATGAAGCCTTCTAGTCTGCTGGAATCTGGTTCCAGCATGCTATCTTTTGGATTTATCTTCTGGGAAGTGGAATAATATAGAATATCCCTGGAGGCCCCCGAGTAAATGAGTAGTCTCTCGGATTCACAATTATCAATCCTCCCTTTGATCACAAGGGGTTGTTCGTGAGCCGCGCGACTTTCGGCAAACTTATTAGGGGAGAAGCTGATGACTTCCTCCTCTTTATAAATCCAGACGGGGATGTGATAGACTTTACTTATCTCATGGATCTAGTCTTTCAATTTTTTGTTGGAAACAGTCTCCTCCCTTATAACATGGAGTTTAGCCCTAGAAGACCTGTCTTCCCTTTCATCATCTTTGTTATCATTATCGTCATCCTTTCTTTTTCGCTTGTTATCCTTACTTATAACGTAGCGATCAAGTTTTTCCTCGTCTACCCATCTCTTTATCATTCTCTTGAGGGAGATGCAATTCTACGTGTCGTATCTGTGGTCCTTGTGGAAGGCAAAATACTTGGAGCTATCGCGGGTGTACTTTGTTCTTTTATCTATCAATCGGTCGGGGACTTGGTAGATTTACCAACTGCATGATCTTCGTTATAGGTTGTATGAGGGGGTAAAAATCTTGGCTTTTTCAGTAGCCCGAGTTCTATTCTTCCCCTTATAGCCACTTCCATTCGAAGCCTGATTGGCGCCATCTGCATCTGCTTCTGGTTTTTCAGAACTCTTTTTACTTTTCTCTTCTACCATAGATATGGCGTAAGCCTCGTTGTACAGATCGGACTTTGAATTAGGTTCTCTGGTCGAAAGTTCATAGATTAATTGACCAGATCTCAGTATAGAGTTAAAACAAACAATCACCTCCCGGTATGTTAGACTCTCCTCTACTTGGTCTGCCATGGCTCTAAATCGATTATATTAACTAAGAGTTGTTTCGTTTTTTTCCTTGCTCGATGTTTGTAAGATCTGTTAGTCTTTTCTTTCTCTTTCTCGTGTTACCATGCCCAGGTGCCTTATGATGAGAAGGGACATCTTGGGAGGTCTTGCTTACTAGCAGTGCCATGATGAGGGGGATGTTGGCCATGAGTAAGATTTTCTTTATTTCCCCGACTACTACGCCTGTGTCAAGATGTCCCTCCAAATGAATTTTTAGTTCTCGTAAGGCTCATAAATTCAGACAGAGAGTGCTCATGATCCAATTGCAGCAAGGCATTTTGGGTTTTATAAATTCGTTGCAAAGTTTCCATATGTTGATGCAAGAGAGTTCTGCGATCAATCTGTTGGGGGAGGCTCCAGTTCCCCCTGTGCGGCATTACTCGCCAGCAGGTCTTACTCGGTGCCGACGACGAGGAGGGTTTGGTAGCGCTCCCTCAGTTACTGGTTGTCCCCTATAACGCAGATTCATTCCTAGGGGCGACAGCCAATCAATCAATGGTGGAGGAGGAGGAAGTTCCCCATTGGCAAGAGAAAAAGCAGTCCTAGTGTTGCCATTAGTCTACTCCACATAAATATTATCCGGATCAAGAGTAATAATAGCAGTATGTCCGTCTTGCATTAGGATTAGGAGAATGGAGTAGAATTTTTCAAGCTATTAAACGGATGATACGAATCGTATTTCCGACAATGGAACTAAACTGATGATGCCAAAAACGTTCGGATCAGCCCAAATCCATCGACAGGTTGTATACTGTATGATTGAATAGCCTAAAAAAGATGAACAAACACGTAAAATAAGCTGAGGCTTCACCGGCGAACGCACTACGACGTGAGAGTAAGTATTTGTGTTTAGACAGAGAAATCAATTGACAAAAGTTTAGAGTAAAAAGATGCGTTAACAAAATAATGTGAATTATGGCTTGTATTTATAGGTGTAGCATTGTAGAGTCCATGTTGAATAGGAACTTGTGTGTGATGAGGTTATAATTATAGTGGGATTATAACTTCCCACAATTTTTCTTTAAATAGGATTAGGTAATATCATTCTTCACGTGTGCCTAGGAGTCACGCTACTCGGCATGTGATGATTGGTCGGCTTTGAGTTATTGTAGAGTAAAAGGGGAGTAAGAATAGGGAAGCCCATTTCCTTAATTTGTTGATGACCGAGGAAGGTCTAATCGTCTTTTGATGAGGCCTAGGTCGGCATTTGCTGAATGCCTTGCTCAGCATACATGAATTTCATGCATTAGTCAATATACGCTCTGCTATATCTAGGTCGACATAGTGGGAATGACGAGAAGGCACGACGAACAAAGTTAGGGAAGACCCACTACCTTTGTCGTAATTGAGACTTGTTTGGATTATACTTTGGACCTAATCCATTGGGCCTTGCCCGGCCGTGACCCACGTTCGTACCTCGGTTTATACCGTTCATGTATCAAGATAATAAAGTAAATATTGAACTTCTTTTAATAATGAGAAACTAGGTAATTAATAATGTCTTTGAATCCTAATTGGCAAAAATTATGATGGCTGAAAAATGGAAGTTGGACAATAAAGTTGAGACTGAGGGAGCATTTGATTAAGGGAATTTGACCCGGAAGTTCCTTTTGGAACAAATCACTTCCCCTCAAGTTCCTCATTAAATTGAAATGACCTGGAAGTTCTTATGCAGTAATATATAATACTGCATGCAATATTATTATATTCACTCATATGTGAATATAATACTGCATCTATAATACAACATGGTGAAGGAACTTCTCGGGCATTATGATACTTTTTTAGAACTTCCCGATCACTCTCCCTTTGATCAACTGTGTGGCATTAAGAGGCGAAATATTGTTAGTCTAAACTCATCCAAGTTTGATTGATACGTGGCCACACACATTAAGTGGACTATTAACAGCCAAAAACCAAGCCCTTACTTGCATTAATTAATTGCAGAATTGAGAGTACCTTCTTTATCACCATTTGCGGGATTACCGAGCCATGGTGGCACAACTTGAACATCAATTTAGGCTTGGAAGACTCGTACAAGGATTATGGTTTTTCTTGTCGGGTGATTTCTTGCAAAAATTAGCTCAGGGCCAATTTTGTTATGGTTTCATGATTTTTACATGAATCTTCTGTTGGAACATGAACGATCCATTAACCATGAACCGACATATAACTAGATTAAGAAGAAGAAGAAGAAGAAGAAGAAGAAGAAGAAGAAGAAGAAGAAGAAGAAGAAGAAGAAGAAGAAGAAGAAGAAGAAGAAGAAGAAGAAGAAGACGGAAGCGTGTACCTTGTGATTCCATGATTGTTCTTAGTCTTGTTCTTGATGAAGTATGAAGATAGTCTTCATAAAGGGAAGGAGTAGATCTTCTAAATGATGAGTGCCCTTATTCTCTTTAGTCTTCAAGTACTTAGGAAGAGTTTGGACTGAATGAGAATGTAATAACTAGTGATTCATAGGCTTGATGGATAGGCCTTTATATAGGAATCCAAGGGGTACTTCATTTAGGGACTACACCTATTGATATATAAGACATTACCATTATGCCCATCATTTAATGGTATACTTATATTATGGAATTCTACATATTATATTATATCCTATACTTTATATTAATCATTATAATATTGATCACTATTTTATTAAGTACTTTCACTAATAATATATGTTTATATAATCCATGTTCTAACAATCTCCCATGTTGTGCAGCCAATGATGGGGTCAATGCAAGCTTTGTCAATAGTGATAAGGAAGGCTTCAGAAAGTAATTTTATGGGTTAAGCAGTTCTCAACCTCTTACTAAGTCAGGTAAAAGAATATGTGATTTTATGGGTTCAGCAGTTCTCCAAGCATATAATCCCTCCTTACCAAAAAAGTGGTCACATTTGTCTTGAGTCAAATTCTTTAAGATTATAGATTTACTTGTTTGTACGTCCTTTGATTTGCATGACTAAACTTATGGGCTCTTTAGAAATGAAACTAACCGAATTAGAAAGTGGGCATTAATTTCTTGGGGCGGAGAAAGTGTCTTTTAGGGGTTACGTTCCCTTCTAACCTCGTAACACTACTAGAAACAGTGTATTTACCGACGGACAATTACCGACGGACCTAGTCCATCGGTATTACCGACGGAAAACAAATGAATACCGACGGAAATTAATTTCATTTTACCGGGAAATTTTTTTAAAAAAATTTCGTGTAGTCCGTCGGTAATTTAAAAATGTCCGTCGGTAATTCCTTGGTATTACCGACGGACAGTGTCCGTCGGTATTACCGACGGCTACGTCCGTCGGTAAATACGCCCTATATATAATGAAAAAAACCCATTTCTTAATTACGCCTTCATTTTATACGCCCTCTCCTCTCTCTCTCTCTCTCAGTTCGCGAACGCCTGCGCCTCGCCGTTGCCGTCGCCGTCTTCGGTAAGTTTCTTCTCAATCGCTTAATTCCTCTCTCACTCGATTTCTCCCTCTCACTCTCTCTCTCTCTCTCATCAGTAATTCGCGAACAGACGCCGTCTCCGCCGTGGAAGCCGTTCGCCGTCTCCGTCGCCGGCCGGTAAGCTCTCTTTCTCTCTCTCAATCCCTTTCTCTCTCTCAGTCGATTTCTCTCTCTCACTCGCTTTCTCTCTCGCTCTCTCTCTCGCAGTCGCCCTAGTCTTGCCGTTGCCGCCGAGCCCGCCGTTCGCCGTCGTTGTCTCCGTCGCCGGTAAGCTCTCTTTCTCTCTCTCTCTCTCACTGGATTTCTCTCTCTCAAGTATTGATTACAAATCTTTGCCTAATTTTGAAAAAAATTACTTAACTGTGTATAATAATTGTTGAAAAAAATTAAGAAAGTATATTTGGTAACTGTGTATGTATAATTGTTGAAAAAAATTAAGAGGATGGAAAAATGAGGTTGAAGCTAATTAGGGTTCAGATTTGTGTGCTTTTCAAATCTCCCATTGTTGGGTACATTTACATTGCTAGTAGGGTTATGTTGTTGATGTAATTTGTAGGTCTTTTATGTAAATTGTTTGAAGATGATGGTTCGAATTTTAACTGTAGTGAGATTAGGGTTTATGCTTGTTGGTATTTAACCTTTGTTATAATAGTGAAGATTAATGGTTAAATGTTGGAATTTTGGTTTTAATTTGTCCTTTAGAGCAAATTTGAGAAAAAAATAACTGATTATTCATTTTAGGATGAATGTAGTAAAATTGGCTAAGGGCTCCTCTTCTTTGTCAGCTTGGGGGTGAGAAATTGACAGCATTTGGTAACTCTCTTCTTGGTGACTGGGAGGTCATAGAGGAAACAGTAGCCAAAGGAGGAGAAGAATTAAAATGAAAATAACAATGTTTATTTTGAGTACAAAGGGACTAAAAGAAAAAATAGAAAAAAATTGGTACAAAGGGAATTTGAAACGAGTATAAAAAAAACAAAATAAATAAAAAATAAAATAAATAATAATAAAATAAAATAATAATAATAATAAATAATATTAATAAAAAATATAATAATAAAAAATAAAAAAATAAAAAATAAAAAAATAATAAAAAAAACAAAATAAATAAATAAATAAAATAAATAATAATAAAATAATAATAATAATAATAATATAATAATAAT
Organism: Adenophora triphylla var. japonica; assembly: GCA_022495995.1. Lineage (NCBI taxonomy): Eukaryota > Viridiplantae > Streptophyta > Magnoliopsida > Asterales > Campanulaceae > Adenophora > Adenophora triphylla. The sequence continues at coordinate 83,908 of JAFEMH010005408.1, forward strand.
AATAAATAATAATAATAATAATAATAATAATAATAAAAATAAATATAAAAATAAAAAAATAAAAATAAAAAATAAAAAATAAAAATAAAAATAAAAATATACATATATGTATATATATAAATAAGATGAGAGCCTTTCTCACACATGACTATCAAAATCCGTCCATCTTTGATCAAGAAAGATAGAGCAAATAAGTTCTTGTCGGTTTGAAGCAAAGAATTTTACATTTTAATAAGAGTTTTCCGGTTTCAACTTTGTCATGTTCTCTCTAAGGATGCGAAACATCACGGCCATGTTCTTGTCGGATGTCTGTTTTTCTCTTACTAGTGGTATACGGTCACAAGTAAAAATAAGGTAACGAGTATAACACCGGTGAAGAGAAAGCAGAACTTTCCTCCAATTTTTTTAATCTCCACCTTCCATTTACCCAAGATCCGATTGCGAGAATCTTCCTCGCATGAGCATGAAAGGCGGCGGTGTTGCTCTCAATCTCATGGTTGCTTCGCAAAACATGCAAAGCAGCCGTGAGATTGAGGGCAACACCGTCGGCTTTCAATCTCATGAGGAAGATTTCGCAATCGAGGATCTTCGGGTAAATGGAAGGTGAAGATTGAAAAAAAATTGGAGGAAGCTTCTGTTTTCTCTTGTTTGGTGTTATCTTGTTACCTTGTTTTTACTTGTGACCGTATACCACCGGTGAAGAGTAAAAGCGGGCACTCACAAGAACATGACTGTGATGTTTGAAGATCCTTAGAGAGGAGAACGATGGCTGAAAAAACCTATATTAAACAGAAAATCCTTTCCTCAAACAGTTGAGAACTTGTTTGCTCTGTCTTTCTTGGTCTAAGCTGAGATAGGGTTTTGATTGTTGTGGATGATAACGACTCTCATCTTGTTTATTGATCAAAATTATGCATGTTATGGTAATGAATAAAAATTATGCACGATTATATGATTTGTAAATATCATTATTGTCTATTAAAATTGCTTGATTTTCGATTATAAAGCAAGTAGACAGAGTGATATTTGCAATTCATACGTGTATTTCGGGATGGGATAGAAGCCGACCCCAATTCTAAACCTAATGGACATGAATTGTCCTTTCACCCTAGAGAATGATATACTTAACAACAAATAATTAAATATTAATATTTAAAATTATTCACATCTACCTAAACCGACTACCGAGACCAATTTGTGTTGAAAATTCTGATGTTGCAGAAGCCGGTGTGAATTAGGGTTCGTCTTTTATATCAATAAACCTAAATGAAGTGTCTTTTTATTTATATATATATTGATATATTGTTTTTATTTGTATATATAATATACTAGTTTAGATATGTCGGGTCGAGGTGGCAATCGTTGAAAGCAGAGAGGCAAGGTTGCGGGTTTTGTCCATCGTCTTGTTTCTCCAAGGAGGCGGAGGGAGGGGCTCTACGTGCAGTTCGGGACGTAGTGATGATGATTTGAGCGATCATGGTAATGTGAGCGATCGAGGTAATGTAAGCTCTAGTGTTCCGGTTAGTGAACCATCGGACGGGTTCACTTGGACGCAATTATTAATGAGGATGGAAAAATGGAAATATCTATCTCTCCCGGTGGCCGGTAAGTATTATTTAATTGTAAATGTCATATATATAATGTTTACATTTTATTATTGTCTTTTTATTTGTATATATATTGATATATTGTTTTTCAATTAATATCTTATAGGTTTATACATGGTGGTTGCCAAGATCCCGCTAGATGGTTTGGGGATTTATTCGGCGGGTATAATTTTGAGGAATTTTATCCCACCGAAGTCAATATCAAAAGAGGTGTATGCTATACGGTATAGCCGAGTTTCGGGTAAAAATTACTTAATTCTCTTTCCTTTGTAAAGTTTGTAGATTATTCCCTTGTGTATTTAACTACTTTTACTATTTTTGTAGCACATATATTCATGCCACAGGTGTACCGATGTTCAAATCGAGGCGGCTTTCAAGAAATTGGTTGCTAAGCGGTGCATTTGGAAAGTGTACGACATGAAAAGAAAGTGGTGAATGATGGTTTGCCTCCGGCTAATTTCTCCGCTAGTGCGTGGGAGCGATGGGAAGCCTATTGGAACAGTGAGAAATTTCAAAAAGTTCGAAATTGCAAAGAAGAATAGGAACTCACAAGAGGGGCGGGGAGTGTGCACCTTTGGAGGATCAATTAACTTCGGCGAGAGTTGGTCGAGAATGGTAAACTTCATTTATTATCCGTTTGTAAATTAAGCAATACTCTATTTGATTCATATATTGTTATTATTTGATAGGCTTTTTAAAGTTTTAATTTTTTATATGTTAAGCGTTTGAAACACGGAGATGATGAGGGCGATGGTCTGCTTGTATTTACGGCTACACATACTACGGAGGCTGGCGATGGCTCGGGGCCACAATGGGTCAACCCTTATTATCGGACCCTTTATGTAAGTGTTAATAGTATTTTCTATTAGTAAATTATATATTATCTATTAGTAAATTATAAATTATTTAGTTAAATAAATATTATTTTCTACCATAGTGTATAATGTATTTTTTTTTCAGGAAGAGTATGATAGGCGGGCTCGTGAGGAGGCTATTGAAGAAGGAAGTTTGGCTCACGAGAGCACCGAGCGGCCCGCCTTTCGTGAAAAGCTTTGGGCGGCCATTGTCCTCCGAGACAAGCAACCAAAGGGAGACCGCTTGCCTGGATTCGGAGGACATGGTGTGGGGTATTTTAACATGTCATTCCGCAGCCCTACTACGCAATACTTTTCATCTTCTTCCTTCGGTGGTAGTCATCATGTGGATCAAGAAGCGTTTGATGATCGGGTCAACAGAGAGGTTGAGAGGCGAGTGGAGGCGATCCCGAGCCGAGTGCGAGCCCGAGAGTGGATGCGCGGGTGGAAGCGCAGGTGGAGGCCCATGTGCGGACCCGGATGCGGACCCGGAGTTTCGGCCCAGTGCGAGAGGCTAGTGGAGCAACGGCTTGAGCGGCGCATGCAACAATACTTGGCTACCATGAATTTGCAATCACGGCCGCGGCCCGCGGCCGCGGCCGCGGCCACGTAATAGCGGTAACGCTTCTGATGAATCAGTTGGTCAATACCTTAGGCGAAGTGGCGGTGGTAGTGGCAGTGGTAGCGGTAGCGGTAGCGGCAGCGCTCGTGGTCGGGGTCGTGGTTGATTGACATTCATTTTATTTGGCTGGCATGTAATGTAAACAAATATATTTTGTTTCCCTTTCCCTTTCCCTTCCCTTCCCTTTTCCCCAAACGAAACAATTTCCTTTTCCCCTTTTCCCCTTTCCCCTTCCCCTTTTCCCCTTTCCCCTTCCCCTTTTCCCTTCCCCTTTTCCCTTCCCCATTATCCCTTATCCCTTTCCCATTACCCCTTTTCCCTTTGTTTGTAGTTTGTTTGTGTTTCTTTTATAATGGGATTTGTTTAAAACAAGTTTGACGGGTTTATCCACTTTCCCATTACCTTTTTTCCCTTTGTTTGTAGTTTTTTGTAGTTTGTTTGTAGTTTGTTTGTTGTTGGGATTTGTTTAAAACGGGTTTGACGGGTTTACGGAGTGGTTTAATAATAAAAACGAATTTTTTTAAAAAATGCGGCCAAATTACCGACGGAAATTTCCGTCGGTAAATTAATAAAAAAATACTAATTTAGAGCGGAAATATCCGTCGGAAAATAATAAAAATTAAAAAATAAAACTCATTACCGACGGATATATCAGTCGGTTTTACGATTAAGATTACCGAGCGGACATATCCAGACGGTAAATTTTATGGATTCCGGCGGTTATAACCGTCGGTAATGGTTTTATTTACCGACGGATTATTCCATCGGTAACCTCACAGCAATTGCTTTCACAGGTTAGCAGTGGCATTACTCATTTCCGACGGACGGTTCCGGCGGAATTTCAGATTTTCGGCGGACAATCCGCCGGTATTTCCGGCGGAATTTGTCCGTCGGTATTACCAACCAATTATTTCCGACGGAACCCGACGGACGAATTCCGTCGGTAATATACATTTACCGTCGGAAATGTGGAATTACCGACGGAAATTTCCGTCGGTAAAAGGCCTGTTTCTAGTAGTGTAATGAGTAAGACGGGAGTATGTCTGTTTAAAAGTTGGAGCATGGGAGTTGATATCGGGTTAGACTTATATTCTTTCCATCAAGTTACGTAGCCATGATATGTTGCCAGCTAGTGTCTGTGTGGGATTAAAACTTTGGATCTAGTTGTTAGAGGGCACTAGGAATTATTTGATGAAGAGAAGTCAGGGGGTTAGGAAAAAAATTGAAGCATCTCCTGGTCCATTGTATCCTAAGATACAGGAAGTGTTTGAGAAGAATAATGATGATGCTTCCCTCTTTAATTGCGCTTGGAATGGGGACAATAAGTGTCAATTATTGGGGACCCTTTGGTGGCAAAGTGTCAGCGTGATGTGAGAGAGAAGACTTGCAGTTGTAACAATGAGACGTCACATGAATTCATTGCAAACATTCAGCTTCTGCAATTTTCAAGTATGGGAGAAATTGTGGCACTGGAGTGCGTGAAGAGTGGGTTCATCAAGCATATAGATTTGAGACATGGAGAGCTATCTACAGCTATACTCAATGGGCCTAGTATGTGGAAACATTTGAATGGTTCCTCCTTATCATATGTCCAACCTGGTAGACCTAGGAAGCTGAGGGGAAAACACAAGCCAATCAAAAGTGAACATTGGAGCTCAAGCAGCAAGTTGTTGGTGTTAAAGATACACAAGAAAGTTGTCAAAGATATGAAGCAAGGCAGTATAGTGTAGAGAAAATGGGGATTGTAAAAGGCAGTTATTATGATACTCCAATCCAAGACAAACAATCCTAATCACTATCTTCTGTCGATTCTTGTGAGTTTCATTGTGTTTTATAGTTGAAATGAGTTTTGGAATCACGCATACATAGGACGGGGACGGGACGGGACGGGGACGGGGACGGGGACAGGAGGTTACCCAAAGAAAATATCCACAATTTTCCCCTTATTTAGGTTTTTAGATTTGAAAGAGTAACAATTTAATGAAGGGCTATCAAACTTGATTGATTTTCTTATTTTACCCTTGAAATGAAAAACAAGTAGCACATGACTACTTAACAAAAAGAACGTTGTTTTTTCCAATAATTACGTAAAAAGTAATTTAGATTATTTGCGCATTTATTTATTAAAATAATGTGTAAACAGACTAAATAGTAATGAGTTATCAGCTTTTCATCATTAGTATGTTTTTGTTTTTCGGGTTTAGAGGTCACTTTTCGTCTTTCCATCATTCATAATTAATTTATCACTTTGCCTGTTAATTTATCATTGATTAAGTAGTACTCCATCTTCAAACGAATACTCCAATATTAAAATTCAAAGAAATAAAAAGCTATATATCAAAATAGAAGCAGCTATATTTAATTACAATATACAAAATAATAATAAAAAAATTATTCAAATAAAATTTAAAAATTTGTTATTAGTGCATTTTCTAAAAAATGGGAGTTTTTTTTTTAAACGGATGAAGTATATGTTGGGCCTTGTTCGCTTAAACGGATGAAATTGTCAATGATATTTTTGCAAGTGTTATAAAAAAGGTTGGTAACATAACTGATTACACTTACGGTAAAACAAACAATCAGAGCTTGAAAACAGTTTGTAAAAACAAGTTTTGCATCAGAAATAAACATAAGAAATAGTTTTTGCTCAAGTTATTTAAATATTTAACTTGAGTGTGCCGATTAGGCGAGATCTTCTATTCACAATGAAATATGCTTAAAAGACCGAATGTTTCCTAACTCCCTCCGTCCCAATATAAATGTCCCAAAATGGGTTTGGCACGGGAATTAAGGAAAGTAATGTAGGAAAGAGAAAAAGTTTAAATGTTGTGAGTATGAAAAATTAAATAGGACAGAGAATGAGTGGGAGGAATAGTTAGGAGAGAGTATGTTGTGAGTGTAAAAGTAAAGTAGGAGAGAGAATGAGTGGGTGGAATAGTAATAAAAATTTTCCTTTTTTGGGTTGAGACATTTTAAATGGGACGCCCAAAAAGGAAAGTTGAGACATTTAGATTGGGACGGAGGGAGTATATAACAACGAAGTACTAGAACTAATAAAATCAAATACGAAATTCTATACGAACCACGACACAATCAAGTCCAATGACTTTGAAGGTGGAAAAGATTTTGTGGGAGGAAGAATCTAATAGAGCCGAGGATTATTTGATCTTCTCTTGTGCAATTTGTGTGTGATATCTCGATATCTTGCTCTTGTCTACACACTTGCCTATTTATAGGTTTCAAATACTTGTATGCTACTTCTTGTAACAGCTTTGAAACGAATTTGGCTAATTGGGATGAGTGGTTGATCATGTGGCTAAAGAATAGGTCAATTTTTCTTAAATTTATCAACCGTATTTCTTTGAGTCCAAGTCCTAGTTTTAATCTCTTGTACCCACGTGCTCTTCTGTGCTTGTACTCTTTTATGTTCAGCAACTTCAACTTTAAACAAGTCTTTCCACGTGATTCTTTCATTTACACAAGTTATTCATAAATCTCCTTTTATACGTAAATTTCCTTGACTCATTCTTCCATGCTTGTAGCTATATCCATATTGTTACACCTGTATATTAGACCAACAACAAACATATATTTTTTCGATATAGTTATACATTATTACAATATAACATATGAAAGAAATGTTCAACTATCATATCAGACAGTGTCTGATAATACTGTAAAAGTGATGTCAGCCCTTGTGATAACACCTTCATCTGGTAACACTTAGAGGGTATTAACAGTACTTGTGGTAACACTAATATACTGAACTTACAAACTTCCCCTTTGTTATACATTTCTTCACAAACACTAAAGTGCTTGTACCTGCAAAATTTGTTAGCCAAATAACAATTCAAACAAACATCAATAATTAACTCTCCCTTAATTAAGGAGCTAACTAAAATTGATCAAACTCAAACTAATTAATCAAACCATAAATTTGATCAAAATCAAATTCTAACAACTAGTTTTAAATGTTTAATCCAAACTACCAAAAAATTATTTCAAGATAAACCAACACAAAAACAATAAAACATGTCAAGTTTAAACAACCCATAAAAACTAACATCAAATTGTTTTAAAACCAAAATAAAGAGAATTATTATGAGAACACACCAATCACCAAAAAATGGTTCCAACTGTCATACCACATCATTCTTCTTCTTCCTCTTCATCTGTTTCTTCCTCAGCTTGGTCTCATTGAGTATTACCAGCCCCATCACCAGTAGCAGCACTTGTTTCAGCTCCCCCTGTTTGTGAAGAAAGCCGAGAAATGAACTCCAATATATCTGTCTCCACTTGTAGCCAGCCAATAATGTTGCTTTCAACTATAGGCATCAACTTGTGTAGAAATTGGAGAACCATAGTCTTTCGAACCATGGTGGAAGTGCTACCAGAAGTGGTAACCACACTTTCAGGAATACTTGCACCTGCTGTACCTGTATTGGGTGCAGTGGTTTGGATAGAAATAGAGCCTGATTCACTAGCAGCTTGAGGCTGTACCCAAGGAATATCACAATGTCTATTTCCCTTTTTTTAAGTTGATAATCAATCAGATAAAATTCTATCCCAGGAGTAAACAAATCAGAAGCCTCAACTGGTAGGGATTGGAATTTGAGGACAATAAAAATGAGGAAGGATAAGGGAAGTAGGAAGGGTCTTTTTTCTTTGGCCAGGAAGCTAAATGCTTAAACACTAATCTCCCAAAATTTATCCTTTGCCTTTTGCCTAGCCTATATAATACTCTCGCTTGCTTCATTGTAAGATATTGCTCATTTTTGGTAGGGAACCAATTGAATATACATAACTTGTGTAACACAGAAAAGAGAGAGGTAAGCCTAGAGGCAGGAAATTTTAGCTTGGGGTCAACTGGCCACTTATCAACCTTGTTGTTTGTAAGAAATTTGGCCTAACATCCCTATTTGCACAAAGACTCTCATCATCTACGTTTGACAGTTCTAAGGCTTTGTTAATCATGGCAGGAGTAAACTTGTACACCCTACCCCTAACAAACACCTTTCCAAACTGAGGAGAGCCCTCATTGTCGAGATTATCATTGTCCAGATTAGTGCTTAGGTTGGCATAAAAATTTCTAACAACACTTTCAACAAAAGAACATGCATGGGAATTAGGGACCAAAAATTTCCTATCAGCAAGGAACTCATACACTCCATTCAGTTTTAAATACTCCACATCTATATTTTTCTCTTGCAAAAGAGTTTTTTTATTGTGTTTCAACCAATATGACATGTTCGGTTCCCTATAAAATTCTAGGGTTAAATAAGGTTTGGGAAAGGCCTCATCATTGTCATCATCAGTGTGCATAACAAAATCATCACTATGAGAGTCAGAGTGGAGAGGAGAGTGAATTGATACCTCTTGTAATGAAATAGGGATCTGAACAGAAGGAGGTGTTACCCTGGGTGTTGCCTGTTGGTGGGTAACACTTTCACCAGCACTTTATTTCCCTTTCTTCTTCAACAGCTTCACACGGGCAGCATCTAGAGTTTCACCCTCATCTTTAAACCACTTTTCCAGGCTATCCTCTGGCTGGTACTTCTATGCTTGATAGTACTCGTCTGATACATGGGCAGAAGACAAGGTGGGAGAGTCTTCAGAGACATACACGGGATCAGAGGAGGTGTTGGATTTCCCCTTGTTGAAAGCTACCCTCAATCTGCTTGAGGTTATTTTTGCTGGTCCTTGAGTAGCCATTGGGGCTTTTCTCTTCTTTTTCTTCTCTTTGGTGACTGGTACAGATGGTTGGGAAGGAGCCATGGAGGGATCTTTTTGGGCCATCAGAACAGGCGGTGGTCCGGCAACAACAATGGCTAAACTTGGTGATGTCACAGGTGTGTTACCCTTGGATAAACTTCCATGAGCGAGGTAACACATGAATTAACACCAGGCAAAATCTCCATTGGATATGATTCTTGAGGATTTTTTGAAGGAGTTGACATTGTTGGATTTTGGAGATGATGAAACGGTGGAGAAGAAGGAATTTCGAAAGATTGAGGGAAGTGAGAGAGAGAATGAGACGTGAGAGAGAGAGAATATTAAGCTTTAAACCGCAAGAAACCCTTGAGTTAGTTCTTGATTTTCTGAGATCCAAGCTTGTTTCCTTCATGTTTTTGTACAACAATCTTCAAATTCAGGTATAACTCTTCCCTTTCTCCTTATTTCTTGCACTTTTATTTTCGGATTTCTGGGTTTTGGTGTTGTTGTTGGTGGGTTTTGTTTAAACCGCCATTGGTGTTCTTGAAGCTTTTCTTGAACCAATTTTGTGTCTTTCTCATATTTAGAAATTTAGAAATGACAAGAACATGGAGAAGTAATCCAAATCCCATCTACCGCTACCATACCCAAAATCTTAAGATTTACCAACAAATTGATGAACCTTTGATGATGATGTTGAGTCTGAATGAAATCGGGGAGATATTGACGAGGTACCAATCTCATATCACCGCCGTGCGATATCCTAGTTGGTTTAGGATTGACCGACTTGACGTTGAATCCCCAAACGTTGTGTTGTTCCACGGTTGGACTGAAATCCTTGATCACACCAACCTCTATTATTTGGAGTCTAACAACCTGGAGCGCCCTCCGTTGTTGGGTAAGAGTCCCTCCTCGATTTTAGTTAATAGGATGAGGAGGGATTCTCTTCCTCGTCCTCGTCCTTCCATTTTGCCTTGGTTAAATTTTGACCTTTATTCTTTTATTTGTGCAACCATGACGGGAAGAGGAAGTAGTACTGCTCGTCCTACTGGTCCCTCAACTTCTTGGAGGATCGTGGATGCATTCACCGAGGGAGCCAGTGCTGGGGGCTGAGGTAGAGGACGTGGGAGGTCCAATCGAGGTAGGGTATACATTCCTAGGTCCAAACCCATTAGAGCCGGGGAGCCCATGATAAAGGAACTTCATTATAAGTATGGGGTGTCGAGGGAGGAGTACCGACTAAGCTACCTTCCCGGTATCCCTATCAAAAACGAGAAGGCAATGGAGGACTTCGTGTATAGCCTCAAGTATGTCCATTTTTTCTATAAGTAGTTTTGGCTCAGTTTGCGTCTCCCCTTAGATCCATTCATATGTGAGTTTCTTGAGGACGTGCAGGTCGTCCCGGCTATGCTAGGTGCCAACGCCATGAGTTTCCTCACCGGCTTCATCGTATTATGTCGTAGATTAGGTTTTAAGCCTTGTCAGTTTGCGTTCCACCATTTCTTCACTGTCAGTTATAAGTTATAAGGAGGATACAAGGATTGTGGTGATAAAGAGTGATCCAAACCAACCAAAAATTATTTACCCAATGTCCAGTAAGGTGTCTGGGTGGAATAATCATGTCATCAAAGTGGAGAGCCGATAAGGCTGGGAGTTTGCTGTTCCCTCAAAGTACCCCGGTGTGCCCGAGCAGGTGTGGAGGCCAGAGTGGAGCAGCCAATTAATCGAGAGACTAAGGCAATTTGCCTAGGTAGGCACCCTGTGCTGGTCGAGCTTGGAAACCGACCATAATTACTATTTATAGGCCGGCATCATGCCTGGGCCTCTGGATATGTTGATGCCCCTCGTCCCCGTCATAACAGGGAATAGGTTTCCAGACTGCAGGGTGCATTTCGGCCTTGTATTTCATGATGAATGTGATGTATGCAAGTTGTACGATGACAAGTGCCTTGCCGAGGATGGAGTTAACGGCTGTAAATTTCTTTGCTTCTCGGCTCTTCACACTTGTGGAATTCTTGATTCATTGTTTGTATCTCCTCGTCATATTATTAACCATTCCTTCTCATCGTTTGCAGATTTAACTGAAAAGCAAATAAAAAAGATGGAGGAGGAAGTCCTTGATCCCCGAGCTCTAGTGAAGTTGAAGAGTAGGACGTCTAGGTCCTCGGCCAAAAGCAAGAGACGGGATGACGCCGTTCATCGTCAAGCAATTTTGTCCACCAAGGACGCTGGGGCATTGTCCTTGAAGCCCGTGGGGGTGCTGCTACCTCCGCCGAGAAAGGAAACGACGGGCAGGAGGCCCAAGTCGAGGAGGGGCATAACTCCCAGGTTTTGCTCCCAGAAGCCGAGTAGGCTCTAAGGCAAGCTGGTCTAACTGGGACCGAGGAGCTAGAGGCCATCCAACAAACTCCTGGCCAAGGCCAAGGACTGAAGCCATTCAAGGAGAGCCCTCCTCGAAAAGGATTGCTACTGGCTATTCCTCTGAGGGGGTCATTGCCCGTCATGTGAAAACTTATGCCGAGACTGAGGTGGTTGCCAAGGAGTTAGCCGTTTACCCCACCAACAAGGGGCTTGATCTGCTAGCCAGGAAGGGCACCAAGCTCAGGCTAGGTCGGCCTGTAGTCCATCGTGATATGGACGAGGACTTACACGACCATTTCATAGAAGTTAAGCCGAGCAGGGAGTACCTGGCCAACAGGAAAGGCCTTATTCTCAGCAAGGTAAAACTTCTCGTTGTTTTCTTTTTTGTTTTCTTTTTTATTTTCTCGATTTTCATCATACTTTTTTTTTTTTGCTAATAAACTCTGCTTCTTTGTTGTAGCTTGCCACGATAACGGCCTACGAGGCAATAAGGAGCAAAGCGGCAGAAGAGCATGAACAGAAACTTGATCGCCAGATCGAGAAGAACAAGGCCAATCTGGCCAATGCCTTGGAGCTCAAGTCGCTGAGGGCCGAGGTCGATGACTAGAAGGCGGCAAGGGCAGAGGCCGAGAGAGCTGGAAGGGCGGCCAAGGAGGCGCAGGAGAAGGCCGAGGAGTCCAAAACTGCCAAGGAGGTGATGGAAAAGCAAAGGGCTGAAGCGCAGAGGCAAGCCGAGGAGGCTTTAACCAAGTACCAGCAGCTGGAATCACTCATTCATTTAAAGGGAGCTGATGTTGTTGCTCGATATAAGGTTAGGCCAGTAGTAACCTAGCGTGATGATTTTGTCAGCTAAGGTTCTGGCCCCCTGGCGATCACCACAAATGCATTCGTGGACTTCTGCCAAAAGATTTTCTATTTTGTTGGGATAAGACGCACCTTAGCAGGGGCTTTATGAATGATCTTCTGTAGATAATTCCGTTCATCACTGTGAACCTTACTGACTTTTTCTTGATAAGTCTAGCACGTGCTTCATCATCGGAGTTGGTTCTTTTCAATGAAGTCCATGTAGTCATCTATCCAACACTTCTTTTCCCCATCTAGAAGCATTACTCATAGTCTTTCGTAGGCAGGTTCTTCGGCAAAGACTATGAGTATCTTAGAGTCAGGATCTCTGGCACGTAAATAGTTACCAGTTTAGATAGAACATCTGCCACATGATTATTCTCCCTTCCTATCTGACTTATTTTAAAAAAATTCAGCTTTTTCGTCATGTCTAGGATGAGGTCCTTATACTTTGTAAGTATGGGATGTTGAGTGCTATACTCTCCCTTTATCTGCTTGACTACGAGCTGTGAGTCACAAAAGGCGGCGATTTTAGCTGCTCCATAGAAGGATGCCAACTCTATGCCAAATATTAGGGCCTCGTACTCTGCTTGATTGTTGAAAGCAGGAAACTTGAATCTGATTATGTCTTGGATGATATGCTCCCCATCGGACTTGCTAGTACAATTCCAGCTCCACTTCTTTACTTGGTGGCTGCCATCTGTGTATATGACCTAGCAGTTGGGTGGGATCTCGATGGTCGGTTCTTCCCCCACAGGTTTTTTGCGCTTACGGGAGGTGGGGTCGTGCTCATTTATATGAAGGCGGTTTCAACCATAAAATCGATCAGAGGCTGAGCTAGGAGTGTCTTCCTAGGTTGGTATCTGATTTCAAACTCATTGAGCTCGATAGACCAATTAAGGAGACGTCCTGAGCAGTCCAACTTATGCAAGATTTTCTTCAAGGGTGCATTCGTATACACAGTTATGGGATGCGCAGAAAAGTATGCTCATAGCTTTCTTGCCGCTATTAATAGGGCGTAAGCTATTTTTTTCGCGTTAAAGTATCTGCTCTCCACATCAGACAATGCCTTACTCACATAGTAGATAGGCTTCTGAGTGGTTACTTCATTTCGGACTAGTACCGCAGCTATAGCGTTGTATGTTGCTGATAGGAATACATATAGCATTTCTCCCATGACAAGGCTGCTCAAGAAAGGAGTGGATCCCAAGTACTCCTTTAACTGTTTGAATGATTCGAAGCATTCATATGTATAGGAGAAGCTCTTGGTCCCCTTCAGAACTTTGAAAAAAGGCAGTGATTTTTTCGCAGACTTTGCAATAAATCTCTCGATAGCTGCTATTCTTCCATTCAACCTTTGAACCTCCTTGATGCTGACAGGTTCTTTCATATCTATTAAGGCTTTGATTTTTTTCGGATTTGCATCGATTCCTCTTTGTGATACCATAAAGCCTAGGAACTTTCCGGCCGTCACCCCGAATACACATTTACTTGGATTCAATTTCATGCTGTTAACTCGTAAGTTGTCAAAAGTTTCTTCCAAATCTGGGGCGTGACTGCCATTTCTAGTCTTGATGACCATGTCATATATGTAGGATTCCATGTTACAACATATCTGCTCTTCGAATACTTTGTTGACCATGCGTTGCTAGGTTGCGCCCGCATTTTTGAGCCCGAAGGGCATCAAGGTGTAACAGTAATTTCCTCCACCTGTATGGAAGGCTGTTTTTTCAATGTCTTCCTCAGCCATCCTTATCTGGTGATAACCAGAGTAGGCGTATAGGAATCTGAGAGTTCTATGTCACGCAATGGAGTCTACCAGCATGTCAATTATGGGGAGAGGTAATTGTGTTTCGGAAAAAAAAAACTGTGTTTCGGGCAGGCTTTGTTGAGATCTGTGAAGTCTAAACACATTCGCCACTTCCCGTTATATTTATTGACTATCACAACATTGGCCAACCAAACAGGGTAGATTGCTTCCCTGATGATTCCAACACTTAGTAATTTCTGCACTTCTTTGATTGCGTCTTCCTTATCGTTTGCAAAAATTTTCCTTGTCTGCTTGATAGGTTTAGCTGACGGGTCAACTTCCAACTTGTGGACAACTACCACTTCCTTTATTTCTCTCATATCCTCGACTTTTCAGGCAAAGACATCCAGATTATTTTTTAAGAGGGTGATGATCTCCTACCTTTCATCCGGGGAGAGCTGGCCCCTGATTTTTATTTTCTTCTCTAGATAGTCAGAATTGAGCATAATTTCCTCCAATTCGTCTACGGGCTCCATTTCTGTACCATCTCGAAATTGCAAAGTTTCAATGATTATTTCTCTAAGCTTTCTACCTTTCTCACCATTTATGTCTAGGTGTTCCATCTCCACAAGTTTGTCTACGTCCGGTAGCTCTCATTGTCTCAAGTCAGGGTTGGCCTCTAAGTTCTGGTCGCTGATGAGATGAGGGGTTATATCCAGGACATACAGAACTGTGTCATAGTTTTCGTGGATATCTAGTATCATGTGTTCTTCATCCTCTATTTCAGAAATCAGATTGAGCCTAGAATTGGTGCTGGTAGTATTTACAAACAGATTTTCGGATTTTCCTCTGGCGTGTCTACCTCCACCTTTCTGGATGTTTTTCTGCTCCTAATCACATGCCCCAAAAAGTCCTTGAGTGTCGCCCTCCCGCATTCGACTCCAGCACGAGAAAGGAATTTAACTCATTGGTGAGGGAGGCGACCAACCCGAGTTTGCCTTGACTTAGAATGCCTATGATGACATGATAGTCACTTGCCAGATCAATGACCACGGATGTTAATGTGGCCTTTGCTCGGAAGGGATGTTCCCTCAATTCTAGTAATAAATCAATAGTCCCCATGGCGCTGACTTTGTGCTTGATAAAGCCTTCTAGTCTGCCAGAATATGGTTCCAGCATGCTATCTTTCGGATTTATCTTCTGGGAAGTGGAATAATATAGAATATCCCTGGAGGCCCCCGAGTAAATGAGTAGTCTCTCGGATTCACAATTATCAATCCTCCCTTTGATCACAAGGGGTTGTTCGTGAACCGTGCGACTTTTGGCGAACTTATTAGGGGAGAAGCTGATGACTTCCTCCTCTTTATAAATCCAGACGGGGATGTGATAGACTTTACTTATCGCAGGTGTACTTTTTTTTGCTAATAAACTCTGCTTCTTTGTTGTAGCTTTCCACGATAACGGCCTACGAGGCAATAAGGAGCAAAGCGGCAGAAGAGCATGAACAGAAACTTGATCGCCAGATCGAGAAGAACAAGGCCGATCTGGCCAATGCCGTGGAGCTCAAGTCGCTGAGGGCCGAGGTCTATGACTAGAAGGCGGCAAGGGCAGAGGCCGAGAGAGCTGGAAGGGCGGCCAAGGAGGCGCAGGAGAAGGCCGAGGAGTCCAAAGTCGCCAAGGAGGTGATGGAAAAGCAAAGGGCTGAAGCGCAGAGGCAAGCCGAGGAGGCTTTAACCAAGTACCAGCAGCTGGAATCACTCATTCATATAAAGGAAGCTGATGTTGTTGCTCGATATAAGGTTAGGCCAGTAGTAACCTAGCGTGATGATTTTGTCAGCTAAGGTTCTGGCCCCCTGGCGATCACCATAAATGCATTCGTGGACTTCTGCCAAAAGATTTTCTGTTTCATTGGGATAAGACGCACCTTAGCAGGGGCTTTATGAATGATCTTCTGTAGATAATTTCGTTCATCACTGTGAACCTTACTGACTTTTTCTTGATAAGTCTAGCACGTGCTTCATCATCGGAGTTGGTTCTTTTCAATGAAGTCCATGTAGTCATCTATCCAACACTTCTCCTCCCCATCTAGAAGCATTACTCGTAGTCTTTCGTAGGCAGGTTCTTCGGCAAAGACTATGAGTGTGTTAGAGTCAGGATCTCTGGCACGTAAATAGTTACCAGTTTAGATAGAACATCTGCCACATGATTATTCTCCCTTCCTATCTGACTTATTTCAAAAAAATTCAGCTTTTTCGTCATGTCTAGGATGAGGTCCTTATACTTTGTAAGTATGGGTTGTTGAGTGCTATACTCTCCCTTTATCTGCTTGACTACGAGCTGTGAGTCACAAAAGGCGGCGATTTTAGCTGCTCCATAGAAGGATGCCAACTCTATGCCAAATATTAGGGCCTCGTACTCTGCTTGATTGTTGAAAGCAGGAAACTTGAATCTGATTATGTCTTGGATGATATGCTCCCCATCGGACTTGCTAGTACAATTCCAGCTCCGCTTCTTTACTTGGTGGCTGCCATCTGTGTATATGACCTAGCAGTTGGGTGGGAGCTCGATGGTCGGTTCTTCCCCCACATGTTTTTTGCGCTTACGGGAGGTGGGGTCGTGCTCATTTATATGAAGGTGGTTTCAACCATAAAATCGATTAGAGGCTGAGCTAGGAGTGTCTTTCTAGGTTGGTATCTGATATCAAACTCATTGAGCTCGATAGACCAATTAAGGAGACGTCCTGAGCAGTCCAACTTATGCAAGATTTTCTTCAAGGGTGCATTCGTATACACAGTTATGGGATGTGCAGAAAAGTATGCTCATAGCTTTCTTGCCGCTATTAATAGGGCGTAGGCTATTTTTTTCGCGTTGAAGTATCTTCTCTCCACATCAGACAATGCCTTACTCACATAGTAGATAGGCTTCTGAGTGGTTACTTCATTTCGGACTAGTACCGCAGCTATAGCGTTGTATGTTGCTGATAGGAATACATATAGCATTTCTCCCATGACAAGGCTGCTCAAGAAAGGAGTGGATCCCAAGTACTCCTTTAACTGTTTGAATGATTCGGAGCATTCAGATGTATAGGAGAAGCTCTTGGTCCCCTTTAGAACTTTGAAAAAAGGCAGTGATTTTTTCGCAGACTTTGCAATAAATCTCTCGATGGCTGCTATTCTTCCATTCAACCTTTGAACCTCCTTGATGCTGACAGGTTCTTTCATATCTATTAAGGCTTTGATTTTTTTCGGATTTGCATCGATTCCTCTTTGTGATACCATAAAGCCTAGGAACTTTCCGGCCGTCACCCCGAACACACATTTACTTGGATTCGATTTCATGCTGTTAACTCGTAAGTTGTCAAAAGTTTCTTCCAAATCTGGGGCGTGACTGCCATTTCTAGTCTTGATGACCATGTCATATATGTAGGATTCCATGTTATAGCATATCTGCTCCCCAAATACTTTGTTGACCATGCGTTGATAGGTTGCGCCCGCATTCTTGAGCCCGAAGGGCATCAAGGTGTAACAGTAATTTCCTCCACCTGTATGAAAGGTTGTTTTTTCAATGTCTTCCTCAGCCATCCTTATCTGGTGATAACCAGAGTAGGCGTATAGGAATCTGAGAGTTCTATGTCCCGCAATGGAGTCTACCAGCATGTCAATTATGGGGAGAGGTAACTGTGTTTTGGGAAAAAAAAAACTGTGTTTCGGGCAGGCTTTGTTGAGATCTGTGAAGTCTAAACACATTCGCCACTTCCCGTTATATTTATTTACTATCACAACATTGGCCAACCAAACAGGGTAGATTGCTTCCCTGATGATTCCAACACTTAGTAATTTTTGCACTTCTTTGATTGCGTCTTCCTTATCGTTTGCAAAAATTTTCCTTGTCTGCTTGATAGGTTTAGCTGACGGGTCAACTTCCAACTTGTGGACAACTACCACTTCCTTTATTTCTCTCATATCCTCGACTTTTCAGGCAAATACATCCAGATTATTTTTCAAGAGGGTGATGATCTCCTACCTTTCTTCCGGGGAGAGCTGGCCCCCGATTTTTATTTTCTTCTCTGGATAGTCAGGATTGAGCATAATTTCCTCCAATTCATCTACGGGCTCCATTTCTGTACCGTATAGAACTGTGTCATAGTTTTCGTGGATGTCTAGTATCATGTGTTCTTCATCCTCTATTTCAGAAATTAGATTGAGCCTAGAACTGGTGCTGGTAGTATTTACAAACAGATTTTCGGATTTTCCTCCGGCGTGTCTACCTCCACCTTTCTGGATGTTTTTCTGCTCCTAATCACATGCTCCAAAAATTCCTTGAGTGTCTCCCTCCCGCATTCGACTCCAGCACGAGCAAGGAATTTAACTCATTGGTGAGGGAGGCGACCAACCCGAGTTTGCCTTGACTTAGAATGCCTATGATGACATGATAGTCACTTGCCAGATCAATGACCACGGATGTTACTGTGGCCTTTGCTCGGAAGGGATGTTCCCTCAATTCTAGTAATAAATCAATAGTCCCCATGGCGCTGACTTTGTGCTTGATGAAGCCTTCTAGTCTGCCAGAATATGGTTCCAGCATGCTATCTTTCGGATTTATCTTCTGGGAAGTGGAATAATATAGAATATCCCTGGAGGCCCCCGAGTAAATGAGTAGTCTCTCGGATTCACAATTATCAATCCTCCCTTTGACCACAAGGGGTTGTTTGTGAGCCGCGCGACTTTCGGCAAACTTATTAGGGGAGAAGCTGATGACTTCCTCCTCTTTATAAATCCAGACGGGGATGTGATAGACTTTACTTATCTCATGGATCTGGTCTTTCAATTTTTTGTTGGAAACGGTCTCCTCCCTTATAACATGGAGTTTAGCCCTAGAAGACCTGTCTTCCCTTTCATCATCTTTGTTATCATTATCGTCATCCTTTCTTTTTCGCTTGTTATCCTTTCTTATAATGTAGCGATCAAGTTTTTCCTCGTCTACCCATCTCTTTATCATTCTCTTGAGGGAGATGCAATTCTCCGTGTCGTATCCGTGGTCCTTGTGGAAGGCAAAATACTTGGAGCTATCGCGGGTGTACTTTGTTCTTTTATCTATCGATTGGTTGGGGACTTGGTAGATTTACCAACTGCATGATCTCCATTATAGGTTTGGTGAGGGGGTAAAAATCTTAGCTTTTTCAGTAGCCCGAGTTCTATTCTTCCCCTTATAGCTGCTTCCATTCGAAGCCTGATTGGCGCCATCTGCATCTGCTTCTGGTTTTTCAGAACTCTTTTTACTTTTCTCTTCTACCATAGATATGGCGTAAGCCTCATTGTACAGATCGGACTTTGAATTAGGTTCTCTGGTCGAAAGTTCATAGATTAATTGACCAGATCTCAGTATAGAGTTAAAACAAACAATCACCTCCCGGTATGTTAGACTCTCCTCTACTTGGTCTGCCATGGCTCTAAATCGATTATATTAACTAAGAGTTGTTTCGTTTTTTCCTTGCTCGATGTTTGCAAGATCTGTTAGTCTTTTCTTTCTCTTTCCCGCTGTAGCAAAGTGGTCCAGTAATCTCCTCATCATTTTTCAGCTATCGATGCTTCCCTTCTTTTGCTCACGGAATCAGGACAAAGCTGTTTCGGAGAAGGTACTCGCGAAGGCATTGCAGAGAATATCATCTACCTTGGTGAGGAGGGTCATGGTGGATTCAAAACTTTGCATATGGTCCTGTGCGTCTATGGTTCTCGCATATTTTTCAAAATATGAGATTTTAAAAGCAGGATTGGGAGGTAGATATCATTAATCCGCTGGGAGAAAGGACGAGTGACACTGGTATCATCATCATCCACTTCCTCCCCATTTCCATTTCATCTAGACTCTTTTTCAAGAGTAGAATATCTCTTGCATCGATTCCCGAGCTAAAATGAGAACTACATTGGGTCCTTTATTTCTATTTGTGCCCATTCACTCTACTGTGTTCCTCATATTCTTGGTGGTTGTCCCCATGTGCAGATGATGCTCTGTCCCTTCTAGGTGCCATTTCTGGGTGAGGAGGAGACCTGTGCCGAGGTGGGCTCCTAGGCCGAGGAGGGCTTCTATGCCGAGGAGGGGTGTTATGACGAGGAGGGGTTTTCTGCCTTGTGTGACTGAGTCTTGCTCTCAAGTCAGTAGAATTAACCTTCTGCTCCCTTTGGTGGTTCAGATGGCTTATCAAGTGTACCTCATTTCTCGTGTTACCATGCCCAGGTGCCTTATGATGAGAAGGGACATCTTGGGAGGTCTTGCTTACTAGCAGTGCCATGAGGAGGGGGATGTTGGCCATGAGTAAGATTTTCTTTATTCCCCCGACTACTATGCCTGTGTCAAGATGTCCCTCCAAATGAATTTTCAGTTCTCATAGGGCTCATAAATTCAGACAGAGAGTGCTCATGATCCAATTGCAGCAAGGCATTTTGTGTTTTATAAATTCGTTGCAAAGTTTCCATATGTTGATGCAAGAGAGTTCTGCGATCAATCTGTTGGGGGAGGCTCCAGTTCCCCCTGTATGGCATTACTCGCCAGCAGGTCTTACTCGGCGCCGACGACGAGGAGGGTTTGGCAGTGCTCTCTCGGTTACTGGCTGTCCCCTATAACGCAGATTCATTCCTAGGGGCGGCAGCCAATCAATCAATGGTGGAGGAGGAGGAAGTTCCCCATTGGCAAGAGAAAAAGCAGTCTTAGTGTTGCCATTAGTCTACTCTCCACATAAATATTATCCGGATCAAGAGTAATAATAGCAGTATGTCCGTCTTGCATTAGGATTAGGAGAATGGAGTAGAATTTTTCAAGCTATTAAACGGATGATATGAATCGTATTTCCGGCAATGAAACTAAACTGATGATGCCAAAAACGTTCGGATCAGCCCAAATCCATCGACAGGTTGTATACTGTATGATTGAATAGCCTGAAAAAGATGAACAAACACGTAAAATAAGCTGAGACTTCACCGGCGAACGCACTACGACGTGAGAGTAAGTATTTGTGTTTAGACAGAGAAATCAATTGACAAAAGTTTAGAGTAAAAAGATGCGTTAACAAAATAATGTGAATTATGGCTTGTATTTATAGGTGTAGCATTGTAGAGTCCATGTTGAATAGGAACTTGTGTGTGATGAGGTTATAATTATAGTGGGATTATAACTTAATTCCCACAATTTTTCTTTAAATAGGATTAGGTAATATCATTCTTTACGTGTGCCTAGGAGTCACGCTACTAGGCATGTGATGATTGGTCGACCTGAGTTGACGCCGAGTAAAAGGGGAGTAAGAATAGGGAAGCCCATTTCCTTAATTTGTTGATGACCGAGGAAGGTCTAATCATCTTTTGATGAGGCCTAGGTCGGCATTTGCTGAATGCCTTGCTCGGCATACATGAATTTCATGCATTAGTCAATATACGCTCTGCTATATCTAGGTCGACATAGTGGGAATGACGAGAAGGTACGACGAACAATGTTAGGGAAGACCCACTACCTTTGTCGTAATTGAGACTTGTTTGGATTATACTTTGGACCTAATCCATTGGGCCTTGCCCGGCCGTGACCCACGTTCGTACCTCGGTTTATACCGTTCATGTATCAAGATAATAAAGTAAATATTGAACTTCTTTTAATAATGAGAAACTAGGTAATTAATAATGTCTTTGAATCCTAATTGGCAAAAATTATGATGGCTGAAAAATGGAAGTTGGACAATATAGTTGAGACTGAGGGAGCATTTGATTAAGGGAATTTGACCCGGAAGTTCCTTTTGGAACAAATCACTTCCCCTCAAGTTTCTCATTAAATTGAAATGACCTGGAAGTTCTTATGCAGTAATATATAATAAATACTGCATGCAATATTATTATATTCACTCATATGTGAATATAATACTGCATCTATAATACAACATGGTGAAGGAACTTCTCGGGCATTATGATACTTTTTTAGAACTTCCCGGTCACTCTCCCTTTGATCAACTGTGTGGCATTAAGAGCCGAAATATTGTTAGTCTAAACTCATCCAAGCTTGATTGATACGTGGCCACACACATTAAGTGGACTATTAACATCCAAAAACCAAACCCTTACTTGCATTAATTAATTGCAGAATTGAGAGTACCTTCTTTATCACCATTTGCAGGATTACCAGGCCATGGTGGCACAACTTGAACATCAATTTAGGCTTGGAAGACTCTATACAAGGATTATGGTTTTACTGTCAGGTGATTTCTTGCAAAAATTAGCTCAGGGCCAATTTTGTTATGGTTTCATGATTTTTACATGAATCTTCTGTTGGAACATGAACGATCCATTAACCATGAACCGACATATAACTATATTAAGAAGAGAAGAAGAAGAAGAAGAAGAAGAAGAAGAAGAAGAAGAAGAAGAAGAAGAAGAAGAAGAAGAAGAAGAAGAAGAAGAAGAAGAAGAAGACGGAAGCGTGTACCTTGTGATTCCATGATTGTTCTTAGTCTTGTTCTTGATGAAGTATGAAGATAGTCTTCAAAAAGGGAAGGAGTAGATCTTCTATATGATGAGTGCCCTTATTCTCTTTAGTCTTCAAGTACTTAGGAAGAGTTTGGACTGAATGAGAATGTAATAACTAGTGATTCATAGGCTTGATGGATAGGCCTTTATATAGGAATCCAAGGGGTACTTCATTTAGGGACTACACCTATTGATATATAAGACATTATCATTATGCCCATCATTTAATGGTATACTTATATTATGGAATTCTACATATTATATTATATCCTATACTTTATATTAATCATTATAATATTGATCACTATTTTATTAAGTACTTTCACTAATAATATATGTTTATATAATCCATGTTCTAACAATCTCCCATGTTGTGCAGCCAATGATGGGGTCAATGCAAGCTTTGTCAATAGTGATAAGGAAGGCTTCAGAAAGTAATTTTATGGGTTAAGCAGTTCTCAACCTCTTACTAAGTCGTAAAAGAATCTCGTGATTTTATGGGTTCAAATAGCTTCTCCAAGCATATAATCCCTCCTTACCAAAAAAGTGGTCACATTTGTCTTGAGTCAAATTCTTTAAGATTATAGATTTACTTGTTTGTACGTCCTTTGATTTGCATGACTAAACTTATGGGCTCTTTAGAAATGAAACTAACCGAATTAGAAAGTGGGCATTAATTTCTTGGGGCGGAGAAAGTGTCTTTTAGGGGTTACGTTCCCTTCTAACCTCATAATGAGTAAGACGGGAGTATGTCTGTTTAAAAGTTGGAGCATGGGAGTTGATATCGGGTTAGACTTATATTCTTTCCATCAAGTTACGTAGCCATGATATGTTGCCAGCTAGTGTCTGTGTGGGATTAAAACTTTGGATCTAGTTGTTAGAGGGCACTAGGAATTATTTGATGAAGAGAAGTCAGGGGGTTAGAAAAAAAATTGAAGCATCTCCTGGTCCATTGTATCCTAAGATACAGGAAGTGTTTGAGAAGAATAATGATGATGCTTCCCTCTTTAATTGCGCTTGGAATGGGGACAATAAGTGTCAATTATTGGGGACCCTTTGGTGAGCAGTGTCACTGTGATGTGAGAGAGAAGACTTGCAGTTGTAACAATGAGACGTCACATGAATTCATTGCAAACATTCAGTTTCTGCAATTTTCAAGTATGGGAGAAATTGTGGCACTGGAGTGCGTGAAGAGTGGGTTCATCAAGCATATAGATTTGAGACATGGAGAGCTATCTACAGCTACACTCAATGGGCCTAGTGTGTGGAAACATTTGAATGGTTCCTCCTTATCATATGTCCAACCTGGTAGACCTAGGAAGCTGAGGGGAAAACACAAGCCAATCAGAAGTGAACATTGGAGCTCAAGCAGCAAGTTGTTGGTGTTAAAGATACACAAGAAAGTTGTCAAAGATATGAAGCAAGGCAGTATAGTGTAGAGAAAATGGGGATTGTGAAAGGCAGTTATTATGATACTCCAATCCAAGACAAACAATCCTAATCACTATCTTATGTCGATTCTTGTGAGTTTCATTGTGTTTTATAGTTGAAATGAGTTTTGGAATCACGCATACATAGGACAGGATAGGACAGGACAGGACAGGAGGTTACCCAAAGAAAATATCCACAATTTTCCCCTTATTTAGGTTTTTAGATTTGAAAGAGTAACAATTTAATGAAGGGCTATCAAAAATTGATTGATTTTCTTATTTTACCCTTGAAATGAAAAACAAGTAGCACATGACTACTTAACAAAAAGAACGTTGTTTTTTCCAATAATTACGTAAAAAGTAATTTAGATTATTTGCACATTTATTTATTAAAATAATGTGTAAACAGACTAAATAGTAATGAGTTATCAGCTTTTCATCATTAGTATGTTTTTGTTTTTCGGGTTTAGAGGTCACTTTTCGTCTTTCCATCATTCATAATTAATTTATCACTTTGCATGTTAATTTATCATTGATTAAGTAGTACTCCATCTTTAAACTAATACTCCAATATTAAAATTCAAAGAAATAAAAAGCTATATATCAAAATAGAAGCAGCTATATTTAATTACAATATACAAAATAATAATAAAAAAAATTATTCAAATAAAATTTAAAAATTTGTTATTAGTGCATTTTCTAAAAAATGGGAGTTTTTTTTTAAACGGATGAAGTATATGTTGGGCCTTGTTCGCTTAAACGGATGAAATTGTCGATGATATTTTTTCAAGTGTTATAAAAAAGGTTGGTAACATAACTGATTACACTTACGGTAAAACAAACAATCAGAGCTTGAAAACAGTTTGTAAAAACAAGTTTTGCATCAGAAATAGACATAAGAAATAGTTTTTACTCAAGTTATTTAAATATTTAACTTGAGTGTGTCGATTAGGCGAGATCTTCTATTCACAATGAAATATGCTTAAAAGACCGAATGTTTCCTAACTCCCTCCGTCCCAATCTAAATGTCCCAAAATGGGTTTGGCACGGGAATTAAGGAAAGTGATGTAGGAAAGAGAAAAAGTTTAATGTTAGTATGAAAAATTAAATAGGACAGAGAATGAGTGGGAGGAATAGATAGGAGAGAGAATGTTGTGAGTGTAAAAGTAAAGTAGGAGAGAGAATAGGTGGGTGGAATAGTAATAAAAACTTTCCTTTTTGGGTTGAGACATTTTAAATGGGACGCCCAAAAAGGAAAGTTGAGACATTTAGATTGGGACGGAGGGAGTATATAACAACGAAGTACTAGAACTAATAAAATCAAATACGAAATTCTATACGAACCACGACACAATCAAGTCCAATGACTTTGAAGGTGGAAAAGAGTTTGTGGGAGGAAGAATCTAATAGAGCCGAGGAGTATTTGATCTTCTCTTGTGCAATTTGTGTGTGATTTCTCGATATCTTGCTCTTGTCTACACACTTGCCTATTTATAGGTTTCAAATACTTGTATGCTACTTCTTGTAACAGCTTTGAAACGAATTTGGCTAATTGGAATGAGTGGTTGATCATGTGGCTAAAGAATAGGTCAATTTTTCTTAAATACATCAACCGTATTTCTTTGAGTCCAAGTCCTAGTTTTAATCTCTTGTACCCACGTGCTCTTCTGTGCTTGTACTCTTTTATGTTCAGCAACTTCAACTTTAAACAAGTCTTCCCACGTGATTCTTTCATTTACACAAGTTATTCATAAATCTCCTTTTATACGTAACTTTTCTTGACTCATTCTTCCATGCTTGTAGCTATATCCATATTGTTACACTTGTATATTAGACCAACAACAAACATATATTTTTTCGATATAGTTATACATTATTACAATATAACATATGAAAGAAATGTTCAACTATCATATCAGACAGTGTCTGATAATACTGTAAAAGTGATGTCAGCCCTTGTGATAACACCTTCATCTGGTAACACTTAGAGGGTATTAACAGTACTTGTGGTAACACTAATATACTGAACTTACAAACTTCCCCTTTGTTATACATTTCTTCACAAACACTAAAGTGCTTGTACCTGCAAAATTTGTTAGCCAAATAACAATTCAAACAAACATCAATAATTAACTCTCCCTTAATTAAGGAGCTAACTAAAATTGATCAAACTCAAACTAATTAATCAAACCAGAAATTTGATCAGAATCAAATTCTAACAACTAGTTTTAAATGTTTAATCCAAACTACCAAAAAATTATTTCAAGATAAACCAACACAAAAACAATAAAACATGTCAAGTTTAAACAACCCATAAAAACTAACATCAAATTGTTTTAAAACCAAAATAAAGAGAATTGTTTTGAGAACACACCAATCACCAAAAAATGGTTCCAACTGTCATACCACATCATTCTTCTTCTTCCTCTTCATCTGTTTCTTCCTCAGCTTGGTCTCATTGAGTATTACCAGCCCCATCACCGGTAGCAGCACTTGTTTCAGCTCCCCCTGTTTGTGACGAAAGCCGAGAAATGAACTCCAATATATCTGTCTCCACTTGTAGCCAGCCATTAATGTTGCTTTCAACTATAGGCATCAACTTGTGTAGAAATTTGAGAACCATAGTCTTTCGAACCATGGTGGAAGTGCTACCAGAAGTGGTAACCACACTTTCAGGAATACTTGCACCTGCTGTACCTGTATTGGGTGCAGTGGTTTGGATAGAAACAGAGCATGATCCACTAGCAGCTTGAGGCTGTACCCAAGGAATATCACAATGTCTATTTCCCTTTTTTTTCAGTTGATAATCAATCAAATAAAATTCTATCCCAGGAGTAAACAAATCAGAAGCCTCAACTGGTAGGGATTGGAATTTGAGGACAAAGAAAATGAGGAAGGATAAGGGAAGTAAGAAGGGTCTTTTTTCTTTGGCCAGGAAGCTAAATGCTTAAACACTAATCTCCCAAAATTTATCCTTTGCCTTTTGCCTAGCCTATATAATACTCTCGCTTGCTTCATTGTAAGATATTGCTCATTTTTGGTAGGGAACCAATTGAATATACACAACTTGTGCAACACGGAAAAGAGAGAGGTAAGTCTAGAGGCAGAAAACTTCACCTTGGGGTCAACTGACCATTTATCAACCTTGTTGTTTGTAAGAAATTTAACCATAACATCCCTATTTGCACAAAGGCTCTTATCATCTACGTTTGACAATTCTAAGGCCTTGTTAATCATGTTAGGAGTAAACTTGTACACCCTACCCCTAACAAACACCTTTCCAAACTGAGGAGAGCCCTCATTGTCCAGATTATCATTGCCCAGATTAGTTCTTAGGTTGGCATAAAAATTTCTAACAACATTTTCAACAAAAGAACATGCATGGGAATTAGGGACCAAAAATTTCCTATCAGCAAGGAACTCATACACTCCATTCAGTTTTAAATACTCCACATCTATATTTTTCTCTTGCAAAAGAGGTTTTTTATTGTGTTTCAACCAATATGACATGTTCGGTTCCCTATAAAATTCTAGGATTAAATAAGATTTGGAAAAGGCCTCATCATTGTCATCATCAGTGTGCATAACAAAATCATCACTATGAGAGTTAGAGTGGAGAGGAGAGTGAATTGATACCTCTTGTAATGAAATAGGGATCTGAACAGAAGGAGGTGTTACCCTGGGTGTTGCCTGTTGGTGGGTAACACTTTCACCAGCACTTTGTTTCCCTTTCTTCTTCAATAGCTTCACATGGGCAGCAACTAGAGTTTCACCCTCATCTTCAAACCACTTTTCCAGGCTATCCTCTGGCTGGTACTTCTATGCTTGATAGTACTCGTCTGATACATGGGCAGAAGACAAGGTGGGAGAGTCTTCAGAGACATACACGGGATCAGAGGAGGTGTTGGATTTCCCCTTGTTGAAAGCTACCCTCAATCTGCTTGAGGTTCTTTTTGCTGGTCCTTGAGTAGCCATTGGGGATTTTCTCTTCTTTTTCTTCTCTTTCGTGACCGGGTACAGATGGTTGGGAAGGAGCCATGGAGGGATCTTTTTGGGCCATCAGAACAGGCGGTGGTCCGGCAACAACAATGGCTAAACTTGGTGATGTCACAGGTGTGTTACCCTTGGAGAAACTTCCATGAGCGAGGTAACACGTGAAGTAACACCAGGCGAAATCTCCATTGGAGATGATTCTTGAGGATTTTTTGAAGGAGTTGACATTGTTGGATTTTGGAGATGATGAAACGGTGGAGAAGAAGGAATTTCGAAAGATTGAGGGAAGTGAGAGAGAGAATGAGACGTGAGAGAGAGAATAAATAGGGAGATTTACACAAATTAGGGGGTTGATATTGAACAAAAAATGAATTCTAATTGGTATTTAACTCGCTATTTTCTAGCTAAGGAATTGTACATTAAATACACTCCTACCTTATTTAATTTCTTATCCAGTTTTTACACAGTTTTTTTTTAATAATATGACTAAAATAAAAGATAAATTTAGGTTAGGTAAATATATCCCTTAAATTTCGAATTGGGGATATTATCCAAATTTTTAGGGATATTATTTACCTAATTTGATTTATCAAGGCAAAAAGAATTTGTTAGAAACTTTTTGAAATTCAAAAACATAAAAAAAAAATCGGATTTTCAAAAGTTAACTAACATAATTCAAAAATAAGAAAATAAAAATAATATAACACATACAAATGTGTTACTAGCAATAATGGTAACACTGATGTTAACACAAGTATAAAATTTTTTCTTCATTTTCAAACAATTAAGGCATAACTAGTCTTATTTTCAATTACTTGAGGCATAACAAACCTCATTTTCAATTATTTGAGACATAACAAACATCATTTTCAAACACTTTAGGCATACCAAGCCTTAAGTTTTTTAAAATTCATTGACAAGTAAGCATCGTAGTAGCGAGCTCCGTGCCCCAAGTCCTTTTAGAGTGTATAAACTTTAGTGATTTGTACCATTCAAGTAGGATACACTGTAGCAGAGAACTCTATATTCCTAATACTTTAGTATAAATTCACTAGAAACTATTCCCGTTTGGCAAGAGAACATCGTCGCAGCGAACGTCGTACCCCGAGTCACTAAAGTAATAATATAAGAGCTTTTTGCCTTTTGTTTAAAAAGATTAATGACTTTGTCACTTTTGAGCTTGAATGGTATTTTGAAAAACATGTTAACCTAAGTCTTAACACACTAGAACAAAAGATCAACATGTGCCCCCATCAGGGTTTCAACAACCTATAATTTTTTTTTGTATTATCACAGTTTTACCAGAAGTGTTGACAACATTTGGGGTAGAACCATGAAACAGATTTTTCTAAAAATAAAAAGACCAAGAGAGTTTATCAAATCTGAAAATCTCTTATGGTAAAGGGTTTTAGTTAATATGTCAGCAAATTGATGCTTTCTATCAATATGATATATGTTTATTAATCCTTTTTCAACTGATTCTTTAAGGAAATGGTGATGGATGTCTATATGTTAGGTGCGAGAGTGTTGAACTGGGTTTTTGGAAATATTTATCGCACTTAAGTTATCATAGTACATGGTTAACATATTACTCTCTACACAATAATCATCTAGCATATGTTTTTACCAAATAAGTTGTGAACAACAACTCCCTGCTGCTACTTATTCAGATTCAGCAGTCGAGAGTGAGACACAATTTTGCTTACGACTGACCATGACACTAGATTGTTTCCCAAGTAAAAACACCCTCCACTAGTACTTTTATGGTCATCCATATTCCCTGCCAAATTCGAGTCACTAAAGCCTACCAAATTAGTATTAGTATATTTACTATACCAAATATATAATTCACTCGTTCCAGATACATATTTTATTATCTTTTTAACAGAATTAAGGTGAGAGGCTTTAGGATTTACTTGATAACGTGCACACACACACGCTAAACATTAAATCACGACGGCTAGAAGTGAGGTAAAGAAGACTACCTACCATAGAACGGTATAAAGTTGGATCAACATCCTCTCCCACTTGATCATTTTCAAGCTTGAGAGTTGAACCCATTTGACCCCTTCAACCCGAACTTTTTTTACCAAATTCCATGCATATTTTCTTTGTGATATGAATATTCCTTCATTTGATTATTTTACCTATAAGATTAAGAAGAAATTTAGCTTACCTATCATGCTAACTTCAAATGTTGATGCCATAGCCTCTTCAAAATCTTTCAAACACGTTTAAGATGTAGATCCACAGACTATGTCATCTACATATATTTGAGCAATAACAAGTTCTTTTCCATGCCTAAGTATAAAAAGGGTTCTATCTGCCTCACCCCTTATCAATCCATATTCAAGAAAAAACTAGTTAAGCGACCATACCATGCTCGTGGATCTTGTTTTAACCCATAAAAGGCTTTATCAAGTCTATATACATGGTGTGGTTGAAATGGATCTTCAAAACCTTTTGGTTGTTCAACAAAAAATTCTTCATCCAAATATCCATTTAAATAGTTTCTTTGACATCCATGTAATACAAAGTGATCTTAAGATAACAAGCTATGTCTAAAAGTAGTCTTATGGACTCAAGTTTAGCCACGGGTGAGAAGGTTTCTTCATAGTCAATACCTTTAACTTGTGTATAGCCTTAATCTACGATACGAGCTTTATTTCTAACAATATTACCTTTTTCATTTGTTTTATTTTTAAAAATCCATTTTGTCCCAATAATATTAGTATCAGGGGGACGTTACTAAAAACCAAACATTATTTCGGGTAAATTATTCAAGCTCCTCTTGCATGTCTTGAATTCAAAAATTATCTTTTAAAGCTTCAACTACATTTTTAGGTTATAGGGAAGAAACGTAACAAGAGTGTTTTACCTTTGTGTATGTGGTGGACATGCACGAATACCTTACCATGTCTCGATAACTAATTGGCTCTTTGTGTATTGTTTGAATTCCTTCATTCACTTCACCTATTACTTGAGTAGTAGGGTGATTTCTTCTAATTCTAGCAAGAGGATCCCTACTCATCTCCTCATGAGCATTATCACCATTCTGTTCATCATTTGTTGTTTTGGGATCAGGTGTTACCTGAGGTGCTATCTCATCACTGATAGCACTTTGGTCAGCACCAGTGTTAACATTTGTGTAAGCATTTTTGTTAACATCAGTGCTATCACTTTCTTGTCTTTCCTCTTGAGCCTCTTCCAACAGCTCTAGGGGTGACTCTTGAACACTTTCACCTGCAATGCTTGAAGGATCATAAAAAAAAAAATGTTTACAGATTCTTGCATTCTATTCATCATTTGCTGTTTTGGGATCAGGTGTTACCTTAGGTGCTATCTTATCACTGATATCACTTTGATCAGCACCAGTGTTAACATCTGTGTTAGCATTTTTATTAACAGCAGTGTTATCACTTTCTTGGCTTTCCTCTTGAGCCTCTTCCAACAGCTCTAGGGGTGACTCTTGTACACTTTCACCTGCAATGCTTGAAGGATCATAAAAATCAATGTTTACAGATTCTTTGATGGTTTTTAATCTTAGATTATACACCATATATGCACGACTATTTTGTGCATATACAATAAAGATTGCCCTATCACTTTTATAATCAAGTTTTCCTAAGTAATCATGGTCACTTAAAATAAAGCACACACACCCAAAAACATGAAAATAGTGGACCTTTAGTTTCCTAACATTAAAGATTTCATAGGGTGTCATTGTGGTTACGGTTTAAAAAAAACTCTATTGGCAGTGTGACAGGCTGTGTTTAGTGCCTCTGCCCAAAATCCTTTTGAGATTATTTTAGAAAACAACATTACTATAGTCATTTCAAGTAATGTCCGATTTTTTCCTTTCAGCAATCCCATTTTGTTGGGGTGTTTTAGGTGCTGAAATTTCATGATTAATTCCTTTTCTTTCACAAAAAGTGGAGAAAGAGACATTGTGAAACACCTTACCATGATCAGACCTAATACGAAAAATAGAGGCACACAACATGTTTTTGATCTTAGAATGTAAAATTTTTAATTTTTCAAAGGTTTCTGAGTTATCTCTCAAAAAATAAACCCAAGTAAACCTAGAAAAATCATCAACAACAATGACAAAAGTATATCTCTTACCTCCAATCCTTTCTACCTCAACTGGACCCATCAAATCCATGTGTAGTAGTTGAAAACAGTGTGTTATTCCAAAGTGTTGCTCACTGTATTGGCCAGCACAGTGGGCAACACAAGTTTGTTTGCCTTTAAGACAATCCTCACAAATTACTCTATCTTTAAATTCCAACTTAGGAACTCCTCTCACAACATCTAGCTTAAGAATCTTCTCTATATTACGGAAATGAATATGCCCCATTTTTGATGCCACAAAGTGGTAACATCAACCTTTGTCGAATGGCACACTTTTTTATCTTCAACAAGATAACAATTGTCACTAAATCTAGTTCCTGACATCACACAATTGTTAGAAATATCAAATACCTCACAAGTGTTCTTGTTGAATTTGACCTCTAAATTATTATCACAAAGTTGACTAATGTTCATCAAATTAGCAACTAGACCATCAACATGCAAGACATTTTAGCTTCTATGATTTCTTCTTTGAACTTTTGACTTTCTGACATACAATGTTATCTGAAGTGCTATCTAAATTAGTGGACAACATTTCTGGTAACACTGTAGAACTGGACTGTTTCTTTAAAAAAGAGTGACACTTATTTTTAAAATGTCTAGTATTGTGACAGTATTTACACACTTTAGCATTGTTAGAAGAATCAATTAAGAAAGTATTTTTATTAGAAACACATTCCTTTACAAAACATGTTTCACTTTCATCACTTGTCAAAGTAGAAGCAATTTTATCTAAAGATTCTTGTAAACCAATACCTAACTTGAGAGGTTTACTCAAATTGAGGATCTCATCCAGTTTGGAAGATCCTGTGTTGAGTTTCTTGAAGGTGGTCTCGGCAAGAGACAACTTGGCCTTGACTTTATTCAACATAGCATCCTTTTATTAGAAGCTCATGATTTTCTTTGGCTAAGAATGTCACCTTCTTGTTCTCTTTTTTCCATTCAACAAGAAGTTTTTCATAGAGATTCTTCAACCCATTTATAAGCTCATCTTTACATAGCTCATCCTCTTGTGAGTTTCATGTATCAAGGTTAGTTGAACCCATAAAACAAACAACATTAGAAAAACTAAATTTGTTATACTTGCTTAGTGTGGTCTTAGGTGTTACCAGAGATTGGGTAACACTTGTGATAGCACTTTCAGTATCCGATTCACATACAGTGACCAACATTGTTGTCAAGTCTGGTTCTTCAACTTGGGCTGGTCCCTCATCTTCATTATCACTGAGAGACACCCACAAGTTCTTTCCCATCTTCCTTAGAGTGTTTGCGCACTCATTTGCATAGTGACCCCCATCCTGATCAAGCATGGCATTGAATTGAATTAATATACTTGGGATCATACCTTAACTGGTCAGAAGATGCCCTTCTCACTGGGTTATCATTCTTAGAAGATGGAAATGACCTCTTTGGCATTGAATCATACACCTTGGTTTGTTGCTCCTTTGCCTTTAGCAACATATTCTTTTTGTTCAATTTTCTAATCATAGAGTTATATTTCTTAGGAAGTAAAACAACACCAGCATTTTCATCCAATTCCTCAAAAACCTCTTCTTTCTCATCATTTTGTAGATCTGAGGACTGAATTTTCAAAGCAATATTCTTGCCTTTAGTGGCTTCACTTTATTCGGCAAGATTTAATTCAAAGGTTTTTAAAATACTCATCAAGGTATTAAAATTCATTGTAGAAAGATTGTGAGCTTTTTCAATAAATGAAACTTTTATATTGAAGCGCTCATGAATGGTTCTAATTGCTTTTGAAACAATTTGTTTGTTGGTAAAATGTTCACCCAAAACTTGACATTCATTTGCAATGTCAAACAATATTTCAAAATATAAAGAAATATTTTCATCTTCACCCATCCTCAATCTTTCAAATTCGCTAGTAAGCCTTCTAAGCTTAGTTTCACGCATACTACCATTTTCTTCACAAAATCTTTGCAAAAAATCCCAAGCTTCATTAGCCGTGAGAGTATTTTGAATGAGTTTAAAAACATGAAGTCTACCCACTAATAAATGGCATTAAGTGTCTTTTCATTAAAACTAGCTAGGTTATTTTTTTCATTTGTCCACTCGGATTCAGGTTTGATTTGAACATCACCATCCTCATCCGGAGGTAGCATTGGAAGAGAATACCCATTGATAACAGATCGATAAGCCCGAAGATCAATTAATTTGATATGTGAGCGAAGACGGATCTTCCAATAAGTATAATTCGACCCATCAAGAACATGAAGTATCTTTTGGTTAGGATTAGCTGGATCATAAAACATGACAACTAGACCGAACACTTAGTGTATCAAGTGCTCGACTCTGATACCATTGAAATTGTCAATGGCCTGTTTGCAAGTGTTATAAAAAAGGTTGGTTACACAACTGATAACACTTACGGTAACACACACAACCAGAGTTTGAAAACAGTTTATAAAAACAAGTTTTGCAGCGGAAATAATCAAAAGAAATATTTTTTGCTCAAGTTATATAAATATATAACTTGAGTGTGCTGATTAAGCGAGATCTTCTATTCACAATGAAATATAATTACAAAACCGAATGTTTCCTAACTATATAACAATGAAGTATTAGAAACTAATAATATCAAATACGAAATTCTATCATAGCCACGACACAATCAAGTTCAATGATTTTGAAGGTGGAAAAGAGTTTATGGGAGAAAGAATCTAATAGAGCCGAGGAGTAATTG
The DNA here is from genome assembly GCA_022495995.1 of Adenophora triphylla var. japonica. NCBI lineage: Eukaryota > Viridiplantae > Streptophyta > Magnoliopsida > Asterales > Campanulaceae > Adenophora > Adenophora triphylla. Next base: position 118,419 of record JAFEMH010005408.1, read on the forward strand.
ATCTTCTCTTGTGGAAGTTGTGTGTGATATCTCGACATCTTGCTCTTGTTTACACACTTGCCTATTTATAGCCCTCAAATACTTGTACGCTACTCCTTGTAACAGATTTGGCTAATTGGGATGAGTGGTTGAGCATGTGGCTAAATAATAGGTCAGTCTTTCTTGAATATAACAACCATATTTCTTTGAGTACAAGTCCTATCTTTAATCTCTTTTACCTATGTGTTCTTCTGTGCTTATACTCTTTTATGTTCAACAACTTCAGATTTGAACAAGTCTTCCCACGTGATTCTTTCATCTACACAAGTTATGCATAAATCTCCTTTTATGCGTAACTTTCCTTGAATTCGTTCTTGCATCCTTGTAGCTATCTCCATATTGTTACAACCTGTATTTTATACCAACAAAAAACATATATTTTGCAGGGATAGCTATACATTATTGCAATATAACATATGAAATAAATGTCCAACTATCAGATAGTGTCTGATAACACTGTAAAAGTGTTGTTATCACTTGTGATAACACATTCGTATGGTAACATTTAGAGGATGTTAACAGTACTTGTGGTAACATCACTATACTGCACTTACAATATTATTTTCATGGGATTCAATTTTCTATTTGGTTCGTAAAAAAATTATCACATTTCGATATAATGAAACAATCTTTTTGCAATTTTATGGCATAAGAAATATATAAATAAATAACATACATTTTACGAAAAAATATTAATTAGTCAAATGCAACACTTTGAGATGAGTGAAATGAAATATAATTTCAATTAAAATAAATGAGTTCGAACAGATAATTAATGAATACGAATTATATTAGATTTATCAAAGAGTTGTCTAATGAAAAACTATTTTTTTTATAAGACAATGAAAAAAGATACTCTTTTAGTCCATAATTAAGAATCCTACTTTTCTTTTTGATATGTTTCAAATTAAGAGTTGATGATGAAAAAAATGTCGTATCAGACCAAATCCAGTGGTTCAGATATATCCTGGATGCTTGAATAGCCTGAAAATGATGAAAAAACACGTAAACTAAGTCGGGGCTTCATCGGCGAAGGTCCTCCGGCGTGAGTAATTATTTGTATTTTATGAGAATAAATCAATTGACAATAGTTCAGAGTCAAATAATGCGTTATCAGAAAATTGTGATTTATGGCTTGTATTTATAGGTGTAGGAGATAGTATCCTGCCTTGTATAGGAAGTTAGGAGATATAAGGAGTTAAATTCTATTCAAATCCTAATTTCAAGATGTCCTTGTTGGACTAGGATTAGAAGTGTATTATATACGTATGTCAGGGAGGCGTGCTCCTCGTTATAGTCGTTCTTTGCTTGTTGGTCGGACACAGCTCATATGTCAGGCTAGGGAGATTGCCAAAGGTAGGGAGAAGCCCATTCTCTTTTGTCATCCTTAGTGCAGTTTGATTGTGGTAGACGTCGATGTGGTCATCATAGGTTTAGGCCCTGGTCGACCCATCATGGCTCCATGGTCGTCCTAGTATTAAGACTAGGACCTCATGTATTGGTCAACATTGAGTTATGTCGAGGAGAATATAACGAGCATGGTAGGGAAGCCCATTTTCAATATCGTATTTAGAACTTGTTCATATTTTCTATTGGGCTCAATTCATTGGGCATTGCCCGTTTTATAGCCTATGGTCGTACTCGATTTATACTGTTTAAGAGTCATGCTTTACTTTATTTTCAAAATAACAAATACTCCATCTGTCCAACGTGAGTGGATTACCAGTTTTGTGATAGGAATGAGAGATGTTGGCTAGAGCTTAAGGAAGCGAGTTAAGAAAGTATGTCTGTTCAATTGCTTCCAAGCCATCTTTGGACCAATCTCATCTACTTGAAAATTCGTGTATGTAACTTTAACCATTTATTTAAATAAAAAATAATGATCCTAATAAAAATCTAAAAATTGTTATTGAAAGTATTATTAATTGTAATACAATAACAAATTAAATTTTTTTATAATAATTTTTTTTATTTAACCTGATCAAAGTTATATCAATTTGACCAAAATTATCCATTGACATGGGACAGAGGGAGTATTGAATGTATTTTGGATATTTAGTAAGTGTAAGTGCACATGTTAAAGATCGTCGATGTTAATGTAAAAAGAGTGTCAGTGCTTATGTAAAAAGAGTATCAATAACTGTGTTAAAAGTGTTTGTAATAGTGTTGAAAATTTGTCAATTGTTGTGTTAAAGAGTGTTGTGTTAAAGAGTGTTAGTTGAGGTGTTATAGTATCACTGTTAGTGTTAAAGAGTGTCATGGTGTGTTAATAGGTTGCAGTTATTTATAAAAATAACATAATGCGTTTGAAAACATGTTCCGATTATTTATAGTAATGTTATCACGTACTCCCTCTGTCCCGGTAGAAATCACACGGTTACTGTTTATGCGTAAATTAAGAAAAAAAATAATGGAGAAAATGTTGCGAGTGTAAAATTAAAATAGGAGAGAGAATGAGTGGAGGGAATAGTAAATTATAATGGTGTTGTGAGTATTAAAATAATGTAGGAGAGAGAATGAGTGGAGGGAATAGTAAAGATTTTTTGCCATTTTAGAAAGTGTGTGATTTGTAGCGGGACGTCCAATGAGGAAAATGTGTGATTTGTAGCGGGTCGGAGGGAGTATATTAAAACAAGTTTCGATTATTTATAAAAAATGTCATCATGTGTTTTAAAGAAGTTATATTTACAAAAATGTCACAAGGCTTTTTGAAATCAATCATAATTACTTTTTAAAAAAAAAAAATCAGTCAAAGAATTAAAATTTATTACTTTCTCCGTCCCAAATGAATGTACAAATTCAATTATTATTTTTCTCAAAATGAATTTAATTTTTTGTAAAAAAAACTGTTACTAAATGCTTTTATAAAAAAAAAATTGTTATTCATTTTATTACTATAAAGTTAAATGTTTAAAAAGTGGATAACAAGAGTATTTATATCTTTGATATTAAAATGTAAAAAAACACACATTTCCAAAGTGTTTTTTAAAAAAAATGAAATATAGACATTTATTTAGAAATAGAGGGAGTAAATACTAAAAGATGTCATAATTTCAAAAGTATTCTTCCTTCTTTTTTTTTATCTTAGTCGTCCAATTTCAAAACAGTCACAAGTGCCGACTAATTCAATAATTGTTTTTTAGGATATTTCTAAATATCAGTATTTTGTTTCATATCAAAAACTAAATTATTAAAAATAGTTAAGAAAAAATCTTAATCACTATTAATCCAATAAACGTTATCTAAATACTCCCTCTGTCCCGCTACAAACCGCACACTTTCTATTTTGGGCGTCTCATTACAAACTGCACACTTCCTAAAATGACAAAAAATCTTTACTATTCCCTCCACTCATTCTCTCTCCTACATTATTTTAATACTCACAACACCATTATAATTTACTATTCCCTCCACTCATTCTCTCTCCTATTTTACTTTTACACTCACAACATTTATATTATTATTTTTTTCCTTAATTCCCGCGCAAACAGTAACAGTACGGTTACTAGCGGGACGGAGGGAGTAGTTTGTAGTTTGTGTAGTACACTTTGTTGGGTTAGAGGATCAATTGGGCTAGACATCAAGGCAAAGGGCAAGAATTTCGTAGCAGGTTTCTGGGGTCAAGAGCGGCCGCGCTCATGGCGTGAGCGACCGCGCTCTTGTACCGTGATTGATGCTCGGGGGGATTTTCTTGGTGCGCGACCGCGCTGGATGGGAGGGCGACCGCGCTTGAGGCGTCGTCAGAAGGCATTGATGTCTCGGCATGACTGCGCGACCGAGCTCGGAGTGAGGGCGGTCGCGCTCCGCCCGTTTTTCAGCAGTCTCAGTTTCCTTGTTTGTTTAGGATTTGGACTCTACCCTAGGTCATATATAAACAATGTTCCGCCCCCAACTCAGTTGTAACACAAATTCTAATTACATAGTGCAAGATCCTGGCTTGGTAGTGCCCCCAGACGTAGCCAAATCAAATTGGTGAACTGGGTTAACAATTTCTTGTGTTCTTTTCTGTTTTTTTTCATTGATTTCTTGTGCTTGGTTTGTGTGCGATTATTATTCTTGTAGGTTTGCTTGGGTGTGGAGGGCCATATTCACAACAACTGGTATCAGAGCTTTTTGGTTTCAAGATCAAGGGAGTTGTTCCAAGCAATCAAGAATGGGCAAAGACAAACAGGCGGTTGAGAAATTCGATGGGTCTGACTACGGGTATTGGAGGATGCAGATTGAGGATCTATTGTACAACAAGGATCTCTACAAGCCTCTGAAGGGTGTCAAACCGGAAGATGAAGATCAGGAAGAATGGGAACTCATGGATCGGAAGGCTTTAGGGGTGGTTAGATCTACTTTGTCAAAGTGGATCGCGAAGACTACCAGGAAGGCGACAACCACCAAGGAGCTATTGGATTATCTTACTGAGAGATTTGAAACTCCGTCTGCTGCAAATAAGGTTGATTTGATACGTAAGATGGGTAGTCTCAAGATGCAAGAGGGAGGATCCTTGGCTAAGCACATCGATGAATTTATGGATGTCATAGATTCATTGACGGTGGAGATCAAGTTCGATGATGAGGTTCATGCATGCTTGTTGCTAGCTTCTTTACCGGCAAGTTGGAGCGGAACGGTGATCGCAATCAACGCTTCAAAGCGAGTAAGAAAAATTGAAATATGATGATGTTAAAGACTTTCTTTTAGGTGAGGAAAATCGCATGAAGAAGTTGGGGACATCAAGTACTTCGGGAGCGGCTTTAGCTACTACTAGTAGGGAAGCCGGTACTAGCAAACAAGGGAGAACCGAATCTAGGGAGAACGGTGTGAGTGGTAAGGGCAAAGCTGATGAGACCAAGGACAAACCGAAGGTTGCGAAGGGATCTGTTCAGTGCTACTATTGTAAGGAGTTGGGACACTTTAAGAGGGATTGTCCAAATCGTAAGGGCAATCGTGCGAATGTGGCAGTTGAAGGTGATGATGTACTAGTTCGAGTGTCAGAGTGCACTAGAATCATGGGTGCTGGATTCGGGGGCATCATTACACTCTTGCGGGCATAAGGAAGAGATGGATAATTACACTTCCGGTGATTTCGGGAAGGTCTATCTAGCTGATGGCGAGCCTTTGGAAATCAAGGGGAAGGGGGATGTCAGATAGGAGCATCGGACGGAAGGTTCTACATCCGAACGGGGTCGACACATTCCGGGTTTGAAAAAGAACCTACTTTCGGTTGGGCGGTTGGACGAAGAGGGTTACAAGGTGACTTTCGGCATAGAACCGGGTTATTACCAAGGAGGATTGTGAGATCGCTCGGGGTAATAAGGAGGGTACTTTGTATTTGGCAAACAACACCAAGGATAGTATTGCGGTGGCAGCAGCCAAGGGTGATACAGATTTGTGGCACTGTCGATTGGGTCACATGAGTGAAACAGGGATGAAGGTACTTTGTTCTAAGGGTCTACTACCGGGTTTGAAGACAGTCAACGTGGGGATCTGCGAAGATTGTATGTTTGGCAAACAAGGGAGGAATAATTTCTCGAGGACAGGTAGGGGATTGAGGGAAGCAAAGTTGGAATTGGTTCACACGGACTTGTGGGGGCCATCTCCGGTTACATCTCTGGGTGGTGCGTCATATTACATGACTTTTATTGATGATTCTACAAGGAAGGTCTGGGTCTATTTCTTGAAGGGGAAAGATGAAGCTTTCGAGGTGTTCAAGAAGTGGAAGGCTTTGGTGGAGAATCAAACGGGACTTAAGCTTAAGTGCTTGAGATCTGACAATGGTGGGGAGTATGAGCTCGGGGAGTTTAGGGAATATTGTGCTGCGAATGGTATTCGTATGGAGAAGACTCCAAAGAAGACTCCACAACTCAACGGGGTAGCGTAAAGGATGAACAGAACATTGAACGAGCGGGCTAGAAGTATGAGATTGAAGTGTGGACTTCCGAAGACGTTCGGGCATATGCAGCTGACACGGCAGCCTTTCTTGATCAATCTGGACCATCGGTTCCATCGGGGAACAGAATTCCAGAGGAACCTTGGAGTGGCAAGGTGTAAATCTGTCCTTTCTTCGCGTATTTGGCTGCGTTTCTTATGTTCATGTTGATTCTCCGAGAGAACTAAATTAGATGCTAAATCCGTTAAGCTGTACATTTATTGGGTATGGCGGGGATGACTTCGGGTATAAATTTTGGGATGATCAAAACCATAAGGTTATTCGTAGTCGAGATGTGGTATTCAATGAACAGGTTTTGTACAAGGATAGAAAGGGGGCATCTGATGGTACTAGTTCGGAACCGGATGTTGTAGAGGTGGATATTCCGGACTCGGGTGGGAGCGGGAGCCGGTTCATGTTGACCATGGTCGGGAGGTCACCGAAGATGAACCACGTACTCCGTAACCGGATATTCTCACGCGTAGATCCAGCAGATTGCGTGGATCACCCGACAGTATACTCCTTCGAATTATTATTTGTTGTTGACGAGATAATGGGGAACCGGAATGTTATGCGGAGGCAGTTCGTAGTGTGCTTTGTGATAAGTGGAAAGTCTGCGATGGATGATGAGATGGTCTCATCAAGGCAAATAAAACTTGGGAGTTGACTAAACTACCTAAGGGGAAGAAGGCGCCGCATAACAAGTGGGTTTACGGGATCAAGGAGGAAGCAGACGGTAGCAAGCGTTACAAGGCAAGACCGGTTGTTAAAGGGTTTCAAAGCAGAAGTATGGTATTGACTACACCGAAGTATTCACTCCGGTTGTGAAGATGACCACTATCGAATGGTTCGGGGATAGTAGTGGCGGACAACTTGTCGCTTGAACAGATGGATGTGAAGACGGCCTTTCTTCATGGGGACTTGGAGGAAGAGATTTACATGGTACAAAGAGGGTTACTTGTCTAAGGGTGGCGAGGAGCTAGTTTGCAGATTGACTAAGAGCTTGTATGGCCTTAAACAAGCTCCTAGCAAGTGGTACAGAAGTTTGATGGATTCATGCACGACATTGATTTTATCAAATGTGAGGCGGATCATTGTTGCTACTTCAAGAACACGGACAATGGGTATATTATCTTGTCTTGTTATATGTGGACGACATGTTGATAGCGGGCTCTAGCAAGAGAGAGGTAAACAAAGTTGAAGACTCGGTTGTCGAACGGTTCGAGATGAAGGATTTGGGAGAGGCAAGGAAAATCTTGGGCATGCGGATTGATCGGGATAGTGAGTCGGGCAAGTTGGTTCTTTCACAAGCGTAATATGTTGAGAAGGTCTTAGCAAGGTTTTGTATGGAAGAGGCGAAGCCAACAGGATGCCATTGGGTTTGCATTTCAAGCTATCCGAGAGGGACTCGCCTAGGAACAAGGAAGAGCGTGACAAGATGGAGAGAACTCCATATGCTTCACCTCGTGGGGAGTCTCATGTATGCAATGGTGTGTACAAGGCCGGACATTGCACATGCGGTGGGAGTAGTCACCGGTTCATGGGCAATCCAGAAAGCAACATTGGGAAGCGGTTAAGTGGATCCTACGTTATTTCAAGCGGTACCGCTAGTAAGGCTCTATGTTTTTCGAGCAAGGAAGTGGTGTTAGCGGGTTATGTTGATGCGGACTTGGCATCAAGTGATCTTGATAAAGAGGAGAAGTACTACGGGTTATGTGTTTACATTGGGTGAGTACAAAGAATCTCCCGGGCTTCTAAGTTACAAAAGATCGTGGCTCGCCGATCGCGCAGGCGTAATATGTGGCAAAGCACGGAAGCAAGTAAAGAGATGGTTTGGCCGCGTAACTTTTTGGGTGAACTTGGGAAGACGCGAAGTGGTAATATTCTCTACAAAGGATGCCAGTGCAATTCACTTGGCAAAGAATCCGGCGTTTCATTCGAGGACGAAGCACATTGAACTAAGGTTTCACTACATCAGGCATCTCTTGGAGAAGAAGATTTTGTGGCTTGAGAAGATATTGGGATCGGAGAATCCGGCTGACATGTTGACGAAGGTTGTGAACCTTGAGAAATTGAAGCTGTGCAAAGCTTCAATTGGGCTTGAAGAATGAGAGAGGAGGATGGCACTACCATGATCGAGGTGAGCACTAGGAGGACACCAAGGGTGAGTTGAAGACGGATACGGGGCTTATATGTGTGGTTGATCTCTAGGTGGGAGATTGTTGGGTTAGAGGATCAATTGGGCTAGACATCAAGGCAAAGGGCAAGAATTTCGTAGCAGGTTTCTGGGGTCAAGAGCGGCCGCGCTCATGGCGTGAGCGACCGCGCTCTTGTACCGTGATTGATGCTCGGGGGGATTTTCTTGGTGCGCGACCGCGCTGGATGGGAGGGCGACCGCGCTTGAGGCGTCGTCAGAAGGCATTGATGTCTCGGCATGACTGCGCGACCGCGCTCGGAGTGAGGGCGGCCGCGCTCCGCCCGTTTTTCAGCAGTCTCAGTTTCCTTCACTACAAGAAAAAGATGTTTTTGTCACATTTTATTTGTCACGGTCCGTCAACCGTGACAAATAATTTTCTATAAACCACGGTTTTTTTAACCGTGACAATTAATTATTATTTGCACCGGTTTCCTGATTGACCGTGGTTTACCCGTTAAATATTGTTTTAATTTTTATTTTTAGGTCAATAGCTCCAGCTCCAGCAGCGTATCTTGAATCCAATTCACGGTCAAAACCCAAAATTCCCCTCCCAAAATTTCGAATTCCCTCCGTAAATTCCCTCTCAGGGTATGTTTGGCAACCTCAATTCCAAGACTTGGATTTGAAATTGGAAGAACAAAATGAATTCCGTGGAACTAATTTAACCCTTTCAATTCCAATTCAATGGATTGGAATTGAGTTGCCAAACATACCCTCAATCCAAATCCAAATCCAAATAGCATTGGCGAAGTTACCTCAACAACGAAACCTTCAACGCAAACCTTCAAACCCAAACCCTAGAAATCTTGCTGGAAGGTAATTCACTGATTCTTAAGATTTCCAAGGCCGAATTATCTGGCGAAGATGGCGGAAGGAATTAGCTCATCTGCTTCGAAGGCGGCGGAGGCATCCACCAAAACAGGCGGAAGAGGATTATGGCCATCTGTTCTTCGTTGGATTCCTACCTCCACCGAGCACATCATCAACGCTGAGAAGCGCCTTCTCTCTCTCGTCAAGTAATTTCGTTTCCCCCCTTTCCCCTTTGGTCGATTGCATTTGATTGTGTCGGAATTTTGTATAGTTATTGTTGGTAACGATCTTAGTTGGTGAAATTGTTGGAAAAAGATTAATAAATCTATCAAAAAGACTTGATCTTGGAATGCTTTCTCTTGATTATAATCCCTCCTTCTCGAAAAAGATAGTCTTATTTGCCAATCACTAGGGACATTCCAACAAGATTTTGTGCTCAACTTGATAGGTGGCTGGAAAATTGTGTCTATTTCTAAATTGGATATTTTGCTTATAAATGTCAAAAACATGGTATTTGGAATTCATGATGTCTAGACAAGAGCGGGTCTCTTGATTAGGCACAACACAAGGAAAGCTCTGTGCATCATGGTCAGTCCACTTGTACTATCCTTCTACATGTCTGTGCATTGTAAGGTGCTGCAGCAAGCATTATTTGAAACGATTTCTTGGTTAAAATTTGTGTTATATCCAGTTGCGGGATTATAATTTAAGAAAGATAGAAGAGGTCACTAAAGGTATAATCCTTAGGCACCATAATTTGGTATAAGATTACGTCTCACGCTTACCTTAAAGCATTTGGCATGACATATTTCATGATTAAGTCCATGTATTTAGTTCTCTATTGAGTGAAAAATCTTATGTCTGTTAAGTTTCCAATCTAAAAGCTTAAGCTGGGAGGTGGTTGCCCAACAATGTATATCTAGCTTAACGCTTCCCTTTAGTCGTGAATTAAACAAGACAAAACTAAGGCATTACAGACCAAATAGGTTGCCGACAAGTGCATTTACAACCATGGGTAACAATTCAAGCGGATGACATGAATCCAAGACCATGCCAAACCAGAGCTCAAAACCACTTAAATCGCTTTCTTAGTCTTTAAGCTTGTGAGTCTTTATCCCGTTGATTGAGAGCTATGCCCAACATACTAACTTCATCAAGCTTCCGCTCTTTTGTTTGACCATAGCACACCATACACCAATAAGTGCTTTTCACAATGGTGTCTTACTCCAACTCTCAATGGAGTGCGATGATTAGCTTCTGTAGGTTATCCATTGTTCAAGTACACCGCCATATAAATGCATTTAACCAAAAACTTTTAGGGAAGCCCCTTATCCCGAAGCATTGATTTTCCCCTTCCTTCACTTGTTCTATCTTTCCTATCGGTGATTCCATCTTGTTGTGGCGTATAGTTGACACTAGTTTTTTTTTACGTGCCACTTGAATTTTTCTTGAAAAAAGCCGATGTAACCAGTGCCATTGAATGTATTTTTTTCCCATGAACATCTTTAATTATTTATAGAACTCCATTGCAACATATTATCAATGAATTGACTGTCCGTCGGTCAGTGCATGTGTGAGACTATCTTCCATGTTATGTCCTTGACATTGACACTTTTGTTTCCATTTCGTAAGTCCGAGGCTCGAGCGGGATGTTGATGATGTTCCGATGCCCATTGTTTTGATTGATCAAGATTCGATTCGGAGGCAACTCTTGTACAAGTTAGCTTTGGAGATCGCCTTGGTGCTCTTATTGACACGGTGAAGTGACTCAAGCTACTATTACTAACCTGTTCTAAATTTATTTTTTCTAGAGCAATTAGATATTTTTTGCCTTCCTTAGACTGATAGAATGAGTAATGTAGCAAAGACATATGACGTCTGAAATCAATCTCGGGTTTTCTATATTATTTTGAGTTTCTTATAGTCCAAGAAGTGAATCGTTTTTCGATGGGCTAGCATTGGAGATCGGTGTTCGAGATAACTAGATGTCTAATTTGGGAATAATGGTGCTACAGTTTGGACATACCATGCAATTGTGTAAACATACCAAGCTAAAGAAACTAGTTGAGCTGAAAAGTATTGCACAAAAGAATAAACAGATGTGGTTTTTCTTTTCCTAGAAGTTATCGAAAGTGTTAATTACCGATTAATCTTGAAGTGTTACGTCATTTTAGCTAGTAGCTGGATAAAAGTTATGATGGGGCAAGCTGAAAATGGATTTGCATTTGGTGCTGTTCACTTGTTGAATAATTTAGTAGAATCTTGATTTGCTTTGGGCGAGATGAAAGCACTGAAAGACTTAGAATTTGGATGTGGCAAAGGGAACTGTCACGGCTGAGGGATCTGTCACGCAAACAAAGTTCTTCATTAAACGATTGTGAGTAATTTCTTACGCATTATATTCTGTGGTCTATTATATTTAGCAATAAATGAAGTTCCTGATCCTCTCTAGAGTTTAGAATGGCTTGACAAATTGGCTTTTCGGTTGATAAAAGCTTACTACAACTATATTTGTATTTGGAAATAAGTTACATGCTTTCAGCTATCTTGCTTTATAGCATATCGGCTATTTTCTCATGGTGTATCTATCATAGTGTTCAAGATTTTGTAGGGTTCTCTCTTTGGGCTTGTAACATGTCAAGTTATACTTGGAAGATGGGCAATTGAATGTTGCGAGAGTGGAAAAAGGATTTATTTCTCGTTGCTAGATATTGTCGATTTTCCTGTTCATGTGCAAATCCTATGCGCTTATCTGCGTAGAGGCGGAGTTATATCCGAGGGGTGGATCCACGCTATCAACTACGGGTGCATGTGCACCCAAATACTTCCCATATATAATAGATATTCTTTTAAATATTGATACACATTTGAAAATATATACCCATTAATCAAGTTATATGCTTAGCTCGAGTTAGTAACGTGTAAGGGTTTTAACCTCGTGGGCTTGGGTTCCAATCCCACGGATGACATTAATTTTTTTGTAGTTTAATTTGTGCACCCACTTTGGAAAATTGCTTTGGACCCGTCACTGTTATATCTAACCTTTTAGTCTTGAACTCAATATCATAATTTCTCGATGTTGTTTATTGCATTCTACTTTGTATCCTTGGTTTCATTTTAAAACGGATGTCACCTCTAACTATAATGGTCATTGTTCATGTGTGAGAGAGGAGAAAAGAAGATAAGTCCTTCTCGTACTACCATTTACTTGGTGACAAGCGTAAATGAGGAGCTGCACCTCCAGTTGTAAATAGTTATCCTCTCTTTGTGTCGGTTAGCTTTGAATGAGCCGCTAACCTCATTAAAGCAATGAATGCCGATTCTAACTCTTGGAACATCAAAAAGGAAGACAAAACTAGGAAAATTAAGAAATCCAAAACTGGATTGTTGCGATCAAAATTTGTCTACAATTACCAATCATTTTTCCCTTCGTCGAGTTGACGGTGTTGTTTTCTTTTTCATTTGTCTGCTTGCATCAGATCGTCACTTATGGGTTCTTTGTTATTAATATCTCGATTAACTGGGCGCAAAGTTGAAGATCCCGATCTGTTGGGGAGAATCGGATTGACCATTATCAAAAATCTCTTAAAGTATCATCCAGTATGTGCCATGTCTTGACGCACTGAGATCTTGAGCATATACCTGTTTGTATTTTCATTGTGTTGATCAATATGTTTTCCATCATGTGTACTCTGATGGTCATTTTGTTCTGTGTTTGAATGATTAAGGAGTCCAGTGAGCGACTTGCAATGGGTGAGGCTTTTGGTGTCAAAGCTCCAGAAAAGAAGGTAAATAGTCTAAAAGAACTTATGAGCATTTTTGCCTTTTATGGAATATGTAATGCTGAACCACATTACAGAAACAATTTGTCTTCCTATCTTATTCTTGAGATATCTATATTCTGCTATGCATCACGATCACACCCATATTTATGTTTTGGTACAAATTAAGGGTCACTCTTAAGAGTTGGTCCATTTTCTCCAACGCATTTCTCAAATAAAAAAATGATGTTAAGAATTTCGTTGATGTGCACGAATAAGATATGTAGTTAGTGAAGGGGAGACACAGAACTAGAGTTGGAAACTTGATTGGTTATTACAACTCTTGGTGAAAGCATTAACTCATACTCTCTCCAATCCAATATTAGCGTCCTTTTTGACAGGGCACATAGTTTGGCAATTCAATTATAGAGTTACAGTTGGGTTTCTGTACATGCAACTTGATGATGTTAAGATTCAAGACTTCGTTTGCGTTATATTTGAAGTACTCTTGATTTTGTTTATGTTTTCAATTGTCAACGATTTTCATTCACTTATGAAGATTTGCTTTTTATGTATACGCATACAGGATTGGAGCCTTGATGACGTCTCTTTGATCTTCAACATCAACTTCAAAACTTTGATGTTTTAGACTAGATTATGGCCATGATTACACTTTTGTACATATTTTACTTCAGACAAATGCTTTATAAATAGTTGTTAGATTTGACTTACTAGAATGAATTATTTAGGATTTTTTTTTAAGCACTTGTATCACCGTTTGTGAATTTTTATGGAAATTTATGCATTACGATTAATATGGTCATTTAATTCTTTTATTGCTACTAAATGTATTACAATGAATATATAGTACACTAGCTTTTATAATTAAAAAAAAATCTATATATCATAGTTTTGAATTGTGTTACAAATATGAAAAACACATAATATGGTATCATTTGTCACGTTAATTACCAATACAAATAATGATTTATATGTCGCACATAACTTTTGTGACGGTTCCAAATTGTCACAAGTATTACAAATTGCACCGTTTTTAAAATGTCACAACAACTGTGACAAATAAAAAAAGACTATTTGTCACGGTTTAGAAAATGTCACAACAATCGTGACAAATAAAAATTAACATATATCACACTTATTATGCTACGGTTTTTAACCGTGACCATAACCGTAGCAAATACTATTTGTCACGGTTTAGAAAACGTAGAACAGTATAAGCGACGCTCACAAAAGCCTCGGACGTAAAAACGTGACAAAACCGTGGTTAATACTATTAGCCACGGTTTTATCTCTATTTACCACGACTCGACGACCGTGGCTAAAAACCCTGATTCTTGTAGTGCTTGTTTGTTTAGGATTTGGACTCTACCCTAGGTCATATATAAACAATGTTCCGCCCCCAACTCAGTTGTAACACAAATTCTAATTACATAGTGCAAGATCCCTGGCAGAGCAGACGTAGCCAAATCAAATTGGTGAACTGGGTTAACAATTTCTTGTGTTCTTTTCTGTTTTTTTTTCATTGATTTCTTGTGCTTGGTTTGTGTGCGATTATTATTCTTGTAGGTTTGCTTGGGTGTGGAGGCCATATTCACAACACACTTTTGGATTTCTTAATTGAAATTTCCAAAAGCAATTTGAAAAAAGAAAAAATAACCTCTTTTTTTTGTTTCAATAATTAAAGAGCTTGACTTATCCTGTGGCGTGGTTCTCATCTCACCCATCTATTAAAGGAGGCAGAGTCTGGCCACAAGAAAAACTAGATACTTGAAATTCCAATAATAACCTAACATATTCGCATCAAACAATCAACATCCAAATACAATTAAGTAAATTCCTATTTAAAAATCCCCATTGAAATACCTCCCACACCATTGCCACACACACACACACACAATCAAATATTATTGCAAATAATTTGTTTTAATTAAAAATGTCTCTACGAGTTCGAATCCCCTCGTCGATCGGCTCAATTGGGTTTACGAAGCAACCTACTGTCTCTGGACCTGCTGGCGGGAATGTGATGATGAAGATGAAGATGAAGATGAAGAAGAGCGGTAACTATAAGAGGTTGAATTGTGGAGGGAGAGTGAGATCGAGCTTGGAACCGGTGGAGGTGGAGGTGGTGGTTGGACAAGTGACCGAGGTGAACAAGGATACGTTCTGGCCTATCGTCAATTCCGCCGGTGATAAGATCGTCGTTCTCGATATGTACACTCAATGGTATCTTTCTATCTATCCACTGCAATGTACTCCCTCCCTCCCAAGAAATGTGTCACCATTTTAGGTCCGTCACGCAAATTAAGGAAAAAAGTGGGAAGAAAAAATGTTGCGAGTGTAATTTGAAAAGAGGAGTGAGAATTAGTGAAGGAAATAGTAAATTTAAAAAGTGTTGTGAGTTTAATAATGTTTTAGGAGAGAGAATGAGTAGAGGAAATAGTGAGTGGATGGAATAGAATATTAATAAAATATTTCCATTTTAAGAAAGGTGATTCTTCAAACGGGATGCCATTTTAAGTAAAAAGTGATGAATTTCCTGAAACGGAGGAAGTATCTTACTAATCCCCCAACACCACTGATTTTTTTTTTTATTTTACTTTTACATAGAGCCGTCAAGTTGGGACGGTCCCGTCGGGACGTCCCGTCCCGCCATACAAATGGGACGGGATGGGACGGAATATTTTAGTCCCGTCCCGTTTTCGTCCCGTCCCGTATTGTCCCGTTCCCGTCGCGGGACAACTTATTTTTATCCCGTCCCGTCCCGTTTTCCCGTATTGACCCGTACAAGTATTAGGTCTCACTTGTGAAGATCTGTAATTGGTCTTGCTCAGAACATCTTCCTTCTTTTTTAACAAAAAATATTGTTATCATACTGGACAAACCTGCAATGACATAATCTTGGAACCGAACAATCCAAATATCCTCGTTTGAACAGAGTTGTTATCAAGACATGCTTTCATTATTGCCACTTAATGTTCATGATACACATTAAACTGTTAATGTCATGTTGAATGTCCATTATTAACATAGCTACTCACGTAATTCACCAGCAGCTATAGTATGTGTTGCGGTCGCTTAATCAGCGGCGCTTCACAATCTCAACTGTCAAAGAGAGCTCCCTGCGTAGAATAAACTTGTTCTTTTTCTTCTTAGGGAGAAAGATAAACTTAAATGATGACGAAGTATTTTCGTCCCGTTTGGGTCCCGCGAAATCCCGCGTCCCGTAAATGGGACGGGATGGGACGGAGTATTTTCGTCCCGTCCCGTTTTGTCCCGTCCCGTTTCGTCCCGTTCCCGTCGTGGGACAACGTAATTTCGTTCCGTCCCGTCCCGTATTCCCGTATTGACGGCTCTACTTTTACAGTCAAATAATTGTACTGTTAGTGTTACTTTAGTACCGGATACGTCCGACATTAGTGCGTACTACTATCACTCGCACACTCACATTAGTTTTAGATAGTCAAAAATCATACTCCCTCCGTCCCACTCGGTGGGCTTATTTCCTTTTTGGTCTGTCTCAGATTAGTGTGAACTATCCAAAATGGCAAAGAATCTTTACTATTCCACTCACTCATTCTCTGTCCTACTTTACTTTTACACTCACAACATTTTCTCTCCTAACTATTTCTCTCACTCATTCTCTCTCCTATTTAATTTTTCATACTCACAAACACCTCCTCCACCTATTTCTCTCTCCTATTTTTCCTTAATTCCCGTGCCCAAAAAAATGGTCCACAGTGGAGTGGGACGGAGGGAGTATTTTCTTCACTAAACTTTAGTTTTTTTCAAAATATTATCAATGAACTACTCCCTCCGTCCCGCTACAAGCTGCACACTTTCCTCATTGGGCGTCCCATTACAAACTGCACACTTCCTAAAATGGCAAAGAATCTTTACTATTCCATCCACTAATTCTCTCTCCTACTTTATTTTTATACTCACAACACCAATCAACTCACTATTTCCTACCCCACTTTCTCTCTCCAACCTCACTTTTCATACTCACAACACTTACTCCACTAACTTTCTCCTTAATTTGCGTGCAAATAGTAAGTGTGCACATTGTAGCGGGACGGGGGGAGTATTATTTTTCAAAATGTTCTCATTCAAATTTCACAATTTTCAAAATGTCCTCACTACATTAATATATTCGCAAAAAGCCTAAAGAAATTTAGTCAAGTCACTTAACGTAAATGATGTTCGTTAAATTTTCAACCAATTTGTTAACATTGTTGACATGTGTGACGAAGAATACAAATTTTTTGAATGTAAATGTCATTAGCACATACTCCCTCCGTCCCGGTAGAAGCGTCACCCTTTTAGGGGTGGCACGCAAATTAAGAAAAAGTGTGGGAAGTAAAAATATTGTGAGTGTAATTTAAAAATAGGAGAGAGAATTAGTGGAGGAAATAGTGATTTTTAAAAGTGTTGTGAGTGTAGAGGAGAGAGAATTAGTGGAGGGAATAGTGGATGAGATAATAAAATATTAATAAAAGTTTCCTTTTTAGGAAAGGGTGACTCTATAAACGGGACGCCATTTTGGGTAAAAAGTGACGCTTCGGGCGGGACGGGGGGAGTAGTTTATAAAAAATATTACAAATTAATTTCCCCAAAAAATCATTTACCCTAGCCTAGGTCGTATTTAACAAAATTATTCATGTGAGGTCACGTGGCTAAAATTTGTTAAATTTTAAGCGAATTTGTTAACGGAGTGAGCACATTTTGAAAAATGTAAAAGTTTAGTGAGAACAATTTGAAAAAAAAAATAGTTTAGTGAGAATATTTTGAAAAATGTTATAGTTCACTGATGAATACTCCCTCCGTCCCATAAAATATTACCCCTTTTACTATATTGGGCGTCCCACTTTAAAGTTCCATTTTCCTAAAAAGGAAATTTTTTAATACTTCTTTATTCATGGGATCCACTTGTCATACTCACAACACTTTTCAAATTTACTATTCTCTCCACTCATTCTCTCTCCTACCACTTACAACACCTACTTTAATAACATTATTCCTTATTTTCCGTTCTCAACAGTAAAGGAGTAATGTTTTATGGGAGGGAGGGAGTATATGGTTTTTGCCTTTTAGATATACTTCTTAGTTCTCCCTAAAAGGTTTTTTTGTATACACTAGATTAAAAAAAAAGTCTTAGTGATATACTCCCTCCTTCCCAGGAAATTCGTCACTTTTTATCCAAAATGGTGTCCCGTTTGAAGCGTCATCTTTCCTAAAATGGAAATGTTTTATTAATATTCTATTACACCCACTCACTATTTCCTCCACTCATTCTCTCTCCTAAAACACTATTACACTCACAACACTTTTTAAATTTACTATTTCCTCCACTAATTCTCTCTCCTCTTTTCAAATTACACTTACAACATTTTTTCTTCCCATTTTTTTCCTTAATTTGCGTGCCGGGCCTAAAATGGTGACACATTTCTTGGGACGGAGGGAGTAAGTGTTATGAGTATTAAAAGTGATATATGACGAGAAAATGGGGTAGAAATAGTAAATGGATAGTTGTTATGAGTATATGAGTCTAATTGAATAAAAAATATTTAAAAATTTCCACTTTAAGGAAATGTAATTTTTAGTGTTGGAAAAATTGGGTGTATTTAAAAAATAGCTTTGAAAAAGAAACGGGACGGAAAATTATATTTCAAAAATAAGTCGAGGCAAGAGTTTGACTCTTTCTCCGTAAGACAATATTGCCCCGTATACGAGTGCTCACGGTCTACGGCAATTGTCCCCAAGATACAACGACTTTCGGAATTTCAGATTGCAGCACAACAACTCTGAAACTATCGGGCGAACTACAGAATACTCGGGATTTTCTTGGACTCGAAAAGCAAGACTTATGAATGCTAGGATGCTTTAGAGAATAGAATGCTTGAATGATTTTGGATGGGAATGAAATGAGAAGGAGGGGGCTATTTATAGTTATTGAAGAGATGGGGTGTCTATTGGAAATAGACACAAATTGCACCCGTTAAATCTGGACCGTTGGATCTAAGCGAAATGGATGGAGGAGATCTGCTGGGTCGGCCCAACAGCCTTCCAATAGACACGGGTCGCCCCATGTCTTTTCAAGAACCAACACAACCCAATTTACAAACCGGATCAGTGCCATCCCCCTTGCTGAACCGCCGCCAGCCCAATTTCCATTCGGCCCAACCCAGGCGAACTGCACCCAACCTGGTCCGAGCCCCACGCCACCTTTGCTGAACCAGCCTCGGCCCAAACCATCCCAAGCCAAGCATGCATCCGCCGGCCGCACCGCCGGCCGCACCGAGCCGAAGCGAAGTGCAAAGTGCGCCCTAAACCGCTCATTCCGCCCTTCGCGCGCTTCGCGGGTTGTGGGTCCATTTTGAGCTAGAACAAAACTAGATCAATAGCCCACTTGGATGCATGGTTGTGCCAATGGCCCAACTAGGTTGGCCCAAGGAGATTAACTTGATGTCTCCTTCCTTGGATGCTCACATTAATAAAGTGAAGTAACTTCCCTTTTCCTAGCAATGTGGGATATGGTTTTTCCATTCCAACTTCTCTTCAAATAACAACATTTAGTTGCTCACTTTAACCATTAATTTCTCATTCACCCGAAATTGGTTTTGAGAAAATAAATATACCATTTTAATCTACACTAAATGTAGATTAATTATTTGCAACTTATTTCTATTTTTACAAAATAGAAACTTCTAGAAACTTGGTCAAATATTGGTCAAACACCAATAAAACTACCAATTTCTAACAATCCCCACATGAATGAAATTAATGCATGAATGCAGACTTTCAAGAAAAATCCCGACGAACCGTTACCGCATCGGGGTAGGTAGCTTTCGGCTTTGAACCATCCCTAGTAAGATGCTATCGGATTTACTTGCCGCTCAAATAACGCGATGTCTTGAACCGATCGGCGTTTTGTGTAAACCAAGACAATAACATTTACACGATAACAATTCGATATCTTTCGTTCTCACGTTGTGTCCACCCGGCCCCTGACCATATCTTGGATTCATAAGTGTTTTCTATTAGAAGCGGCCAAACTTCTTCACTTATATAGGTGATCTCCTATAAGGAGTAACCTCGCAATACTCCACCTTTGTTAAGGTATAGAATCATTAAAAGCTTTAAAGCTTACCCTCACCACACGTCGCCAGGTTTCTTGCACTTGGGCGCCTTCCGAGAATGGGTTTTAAGAAGTTCCAAGTGTGCTACTAGAATATCCATAACTTAGTTGTCTCATTGAACCAAGTTTGTGGGATCTCCACTCATCATGGTTGAGTTACCGCTATAGACTTCTTTTATTGTGTGGGTTTTAACCCCATTCCCTTACCGCATTGTACATTTGATCTCTGTTTATTCCTTTCGTAAACGGATCCGCTATATTTTCTTTTGACTTTACATAGTCAATGGAAATTATTCCATTAGAGATCAATTGTCTTACCGTATTATGCCTCCTCCGTATGTGTCGCGACTTTCCGTTGTACATACAGCCTTTAGCTCTTCCAATAGCCGACATGCCGTCACAATGTACCATGACAGAGGCACCGGCTTATTCCAAGATGGAATATCCTCTAGAAAATTTCGAGCCATTCGGCTTCTTCTCCAAAGCCTTATCTAAGGCGATAAACTCGATTCCATTGTGAAACGAGCTATACACGTTTGTTTAGAGGATTTCCAAGACACGGCTCCACCACCAATGGTAAATACATACCCACTTGTGGATTTTGAGTCTTTTGTGTCTCGATATCCAATTTGCATCACCGTATCCTTCCAATACAAACTGGATATCTCGTATAATGTAATCCATGGCTTATGGTATGTTTTAAATACCTAAGCACTCTTGTTATTGCTTTCCAATGTTCGCATTTGGATTACTCGTGAATCTACTCGGTTTACTAACCGAGTATGCTATGTCCGGTCGAGTACAGTTTGTTAAGTACATTAAACTTCCTATGACTCGAGCATAATTTGATTGTGATACTGGGTCACCTTTATTTTTGGCTAAATGTAGACTTAGATCTACCGGAGTCTTAGCCGGAGACAGATCGAACGCTTCGAATTTCTTAAGCACATTCTCGATGTAGTGAGATTGTGATAAGACAATTCCGTTATCTGTCCTAGAGATCTTTATCCCTAGAATAACATCTGCTGACCTGCATCTTTCATGTCAAAGTTTTTCTTTAACATCTTTTTGGTTTTCATGATTATATCATGATTACTTCCAATGATTAGCATGTCATCCACGTATAGTATACATATAATCACATATTCATCGGGTGTGCCTTTAATGTATACACATTTATCACACTCATTTATTTTGAACTCGTTTGACAACATGGTTCGGTCAAACTTCTCGTGCCATTGTTTTGGTGCTTGTTTAAGACCATACAATGATTTGACAAGTTTACAGACCTTTTGTTCTTGTCCATGTGCAACGAACCCTTCAGGTTGTTGCATATAAATCTCCTCATCTAATTCTCCATTTAGAAAGGCCGTTTTCACATCCATTTGATGTATCTCAAGGTTATGCAGAGCTGCGATAGCAATGAGAACACGAATGGATGTGATCCTTGTTACAGGAGAATACGTATCGAAGAAGTCATATCCTTCTCTTTGTTTGAACCCTTGAGCTACCAATCTAGCTTTGTACTTATCAATAGTTCCATCTGCTTTGTACTTCCTTTTAAGGATCCATTTGCAACCCAACGGTTTGCATCCCTGAGGAAGATCTACTATCTCCCAAGTATGATTTTGCATGATGGACTCAATTTCACTATTGATAGCTTCTTTCCAGAAAGGATCTTATGGACTAGACAAAGCTTCTTGCAATGTCCTTGGTTCATCATCTAACATGTAAGTTAGAAAGTCGACCAAAGGTCTTAGCTACCTTTGTCCTCTTACTTCGTCTTGGCTCTTCATCTTCTTGAGAAGAACCAATAGCCGTATCATAAGTTCTTTTATTTGAACTTGCTTCATTCTTTTCCTTACATGGAAATTTAGTTTCAAAGAATACTGCATTCCTTGATTCTATAGTCATTCCTGCCGTTATATCAGGAATTTCGACTTGTGCACTAAAAATCGATATGCACTACTATTGTTTGCATATCCAATGAAAATGCAATCAATGGTTTTGGGTCCTATCCGCACTTGTTTAGGTTTAGGTATTTCTACCTTTGCTAGGCACCCCCACACTTTAAGATAATTGTAGGAAGGCTTTCTTCCATTCCATAATTCATATGGAGTTTTATCTTTATTCTTGTGTGGTAATTTGTTAAGAATGTAGTTAGTCGAAAGGATTGCTTTCCCCACAAGTTGTCGAGTAAGCCCGAGCCGATCAACATTGTGTTCATCATCTCCTTAAGAGTTCGATTTTTCCTTTCGCCGACTCCATTTGATTGAGGTGTGTAAGGAGCGATCGTTTGATGAATAATGCCAGCGTCTCCAAAGAAATATTTTCAAACGGTGCTACATACTCTCCACCTCTATCACTACGAATCTTCTTAATTGTTACATTAAGTTGATTCTCAACTTCATTCTTATATCCTTTGAAAGCTTCTAAAGCTTCATCTTTGCTTCTCAAAAGATACACATGACAATATCTAGTGCAATCATCAATGAACGTTATGAAGTACTTCTTCCCACCTCTAGTTTGCACAAGTTTTAAATCACATATGTCCGTATGGACTAATTCTAGAGGGGTAGTATTTCTTTCAATAGTGGGGAAGGGTGACTTCGTCAATTTTGCTTCCACACAAATTTCACACTTATTTTCTGAATCAAATTTCATTTTAGGAAGTAAATTTAAATTTACTAACCTACGTAATGAATTTAGATTCACATGTCCTAATCTATCATGCCATAAATTAGAACACTCGTGACAAATAAGCAACATACTTTTCATTCTTCGCTTCCACGCGGATAATACATCTTACATTCATTTTAAATGCACCCTTTTCAAGGTACCCATTTATACGAAACATATCATTCTTGGTCAATACAAAGTTTTCTAACTCAAACACTAGTTTAAATCCGCCCATGCTCAACAAATATCCGGAAACTGTGTTCTTGCGAATGTCCTGGGACATGCAGCACATCCTTGAGAGTTAGCTCTTTGCCCGAAGTCATCTTCGGCATAACCTTTCCAAATCCCATGATGTTGGAAGTGACACCGTTTTCCATACACACCTTCTCTCCACTGATAGGAGTGTATGACGAAAAACAAAATCTATCAGCACATATGTGGCGGGTAGCCCCAGTGTCTATCCACCATTTATTACTGGTGTCTTCAAGATTTGCTGAGGTGGCTTCATAAGTTTCACACACCATGGCTTCTAAATCAAGCCCATTCAGCCTTTCAATAACGGTGGCTTGATTTCTGGAGTCGGTCTCTTGAATCTTGTAGACCCGTTCCAATGAGTTCCACAACTCCTTGGCTGTCTCCACGAGACAGTACTCCTGGTATAGGGCTTTACTTAGCCCACTCAATATGTACAATTTACATATGAGATTTCCATGATTCCATGCCTCTATGGCTATCCGTCCTTGCGGATCTGAATCATCATCCCGACTAGCGGGGATATCTTGTTCAACGAACATCTTCAAACCGAGGTTGGTTAAGAGGTTCATCATCTCTTGTTGCCAGCTTTTGAAATATGTACCGGTGAATTTTGCCGGTTTCTCTGCATGGATATGGATGGGAGCAGCAGGAGTTCCCGAGCCAGGAGAAGGAGCGGATGCCATTCTTTAAACACACAAAATATTGTCTTACGATTGTTGGAAAAATTGGGTGTATTTAAAAAATAGCTTTGAAAAAGAAACGGGACGGAAAATTATATTTCAAAAATAAGTCGAGGCAAGAGTTTGACTCTTTCTCCGTAAGACAATATTGCCCCGTATACGAGTGCTCACGGTCTACGGCAATTGTCCCCAAGATACAACGACTTTCGGAATTTCAGATTGCAACACAACAACTCTGAAACTATCGGGCGAACTACAGAATACTCGGGATTTTCTTGGACTCGAAAAGCAAGACTTATGAATGCTAGGATGCTTTAGAGAATAGAATGCTTGAATGATTTTGGATGGGAATGAAATGAGAAGGAGGGGGCTATTTATAGTTATTGAAGAGATGGGGTGTCTATTGGGAATAGACACAAATTGCACCCGTTAAATCTGGACCGTTGGATCTAAGCGAAATGGATGGAGGAGATCTGCTGGGTCGGCCCAACAGCCTTGACCCGCCTCTTCCAATAGACACGGGTCGCCCCATGTCTTTTCAAGAACCAACACAACCCAATTTACAAACCGGATCAGTGCCATCCCCTTCACAACCGCCGCCGGCCCAATTTCCATTCGGCCCAACCTGTGCGAACCGCACCCAACCCGGTCCGAGCCCCCACATCCGGATTGGGCTGGCCCAATTCCATTTGGCCCAAACCAAGCCACGCCACCTTTGTTGAACCAGCCTCGGCCCAAACCATCCCAAGCCAAGCATGCATCCGCCGGCCCACACCCATTTGAACCGCACCGAGCCGAATTCCGTCAAAAGTTTAAGGCTCCTTAGCTCCTAGCGACGATGCGTACGTGCAAAGTGCGCCCTAAACCGCCCTTCGCGGGTTGTGGGTCCATTTTGAGCTAGAACAAAACTAGCTCAATAGCCCACTTGGATGCATGGTTGTGCCAATGGCCCAACTAGGTTGGCCCAAGGAGATTAACTTGATGTCTCCTTCCTTGGATGCTCACATTAATAAAGTGAAGTAACTTCCCTTTTCCTAGCAATGTGGGATATGATTTTTCCATTCCAACTTCTCTTCAAATAACAACATTTAGTTGCTCACTTTAACCATTAATTTCTCATTCACCCGAAATTGGTTTTGAGAAAATAAATATACCATTTTAATCTACACTAAATGTAGATTAATTATTTGCAACTTATTTCTATTTTTACAAAATAGAAACTTCTAGAAACTTGGTCAAATATTGGTCAAACACCAATAAAACTACCAATTTCTAACATTTAGTAAAACAAACTTCTGGAGAAAAGTGTAACTAAAAAAAGTGTAATTTTTAATGGACGAAGGGAGTATACTTTACCATGTTTTTAATTTTCCTGTCCAATGTGTAATAGGACAGAGGAAGTATAATACTCCATAATCATTAATTAAATAATATTAATACAAATATAACTAATTTAGTAACAAGTAAAACTAAATAAAATGCAGGCAGGCAGCAGCATTCTGCATGGCGAGGGTCTAGAGAAAGAAGGGAAACGTAAACAAGTAAATCTAGTAGTATTTCAATGCAACATCATTTTAGAACTAAGGAAACAACAAAAAGCAATTTAGTACAATTTTTAAAGTGTACAAACAGTGTTAAAAATGTGTACAGATAAATTGAAGTACATTTTTTTTTGAATTGCATCCTTAGTCAGTTTATCTTGTCAAATGACTAGAAAGTTAAGGGTTACAGTAAGATTTGAAAGATGGTAAAGTCTATAGTGGGCACTTGGTACTACAATTAATACTGGAGTATGTTCCAAAAAATTATCTCAATTTAATAAATCTGTATTGAACATTTATATTCCATGGATCGTTGTCAGAAAAATGATTGTGGGTTCATGTTCTACTCTTTGAGCACATTGTTTTTTGAAAATTGAATCTACTTGTTTGAAATTGATAAAGAAGTCCAGAGAAAAAAAAAAATTCATATGATTTAAATTGTTGAGACGAGAAAAGGGGATTTGATAATTTCAAAGGTCAAATTGATGGGGGCGGCTGGGATTGAGGTAAAGTGAATTTAAAGGGGAAATTACTTGGGGTGGCTGGGATGTAAGATTTCAAAGGGAAAATTGATGGGGTGGCTGGGATTGAGGTAACTGTGAGAGGATGTGTGTATGTGTGGTGGGGGAAAATGTGACATTTATTTGGGCTCGTATTAAAAAGGATAGTTGATGAAGAGTTTGAGAAATTGTTGCTGTTAAACATGACATGCATTGAATTGTAGGTGTGGTCCCTGCAAAATAATTGCTCCAAAATACAAAGAATTATCAGAGAAATACCTTGATGTGGTGTTTTTAAAGCTGGATTGCAACCAAGAGAACAAGGTAGGTAGGTTAAGGTATTTGCTTTGCTAGCATAATACGGAGTAATAGTGTTGTTATAAATGATTTAATTGTTTTGGTAATGATAGATTTTTTCATTGGTTGTTTTTGTTGGCAGGCACTGGCCAAGGAGCTAGGAATAAGAGTAGTTCCAACGTTCAAGATTTTAAAAGATGGCAAGATTATTAAAGAGGTGACTGGGGCTAAATATGATGACTTAGTTTTTGCCATTGACACTGTCAAATCCAGTTGATGAGATTATCAATTTATTTCTCTAATGTTATTGAAAAGAAGGCCTGCCCTGGCTTCCACTTCTTGCATCGGACCATGATGATATAATTGTATTGCATTGCATTGCATTGCATTCTTTAAGCATATAAATATAAACCTATTATCGTGGTGGATGAATCCTCTTAACCTTAATTGATATACATCGACACAGTTATAAACAAAATTCACCAAGGGATGGGATGGGATGGGATGGGATGGGATATACTCCTACACAACAAACGAGTAAGCATAAAAGCTAACTTTTATTTATAAAAAACTCAAAAAAAATTGGATTGCCCTCACATGAGTCTACTTATAAAACATCCCTTTAAACTTAATAATCTAAATCATAAGTACCTAAGGATAACATTACTAATAATCCAAAAGATTCATAAACATACATCATCAAAATTGACTAAGTTGAGGGCTGCTACCTATAGGGTTGTACAAAAAATCCGTGGAACCGGACCAGATCAGTAAAAATCGGATCGAAAAAATAGTATTGGTCTGGTCCTGATTTCAAATTTTTATGGAACCGATTATTTGGTCTGGTCCTGGTTTTGAAAAAAACATACCCGGCCCTGGATCGAAACCGGACCGGTTTCGGTTCGGTCCGGTTTCGGTCCAGGGCCGGGTATGTTTTTTTCAAAACCAGGACCAGACCAAATAATCGGTTCCATATATATATATATATATAAACTTTCTTATCATTATGTTTCTTTTATCTAGTTAAGTTTTTTAGTTGGGCTCAAGTGGTTGAAAATGAAACTCTTCTTTCCCAACTGTTGATTTTGTTACTGTAATTTGGTTCTTAAATATGATTGCTTGTAGACAGCCATATACTCCCTTCGTCCCAAAATATTATTCAGCAATTTGATTCTTAAATATGCTTGCTTGTAGATTTTGTTATTGTAAAAAAAATATATTATATTGCAAATTGTAGAATCGGTGGAACCGGACCATTAGAACCGGACCGATGGGACCGGTCCTATAATGTAATGGTCTGGTCTTAGTCCTAAATTTTTACAGAACCGAAGTATTTGGTCCGGTCCTGATTTTCTAAAATTTTAACAAAAAACGGACCAGTCCGGACCGTGAACACCCCAGTGCTACCTGGTTACCCTCGAGGATTTACTGACTTGATGGGTAGTGCTAGTCCCAATCTTGTACTGCCACATGATAGCATGTCTTCGGAGATGCAGCTGATGGATTTTCTGAAGATGAGCATGATTCAGGTTGAGAGAATCGTTCATGGGTTGCGTATTGATATTCATGGTAATCCTTCGCAGTACCATCGGTTTGTCAATGATTCTAAAATCTCGAGAATCGTTCATGGGTTGCGTATTGATATTCATGGTATTCCTTCGCAGTACCATCGGTTTGTTAATGATTCTAAAATCTCGACAAAAGCGTTTGCGCTTTCCGCGTTCACACCGTTCTTCTTTCTGCTTAATATTGGCTCTACCAGCCTACATTGAATGCAGTAGTACAAACTCAGGGATGGACTCGTGACCTTGTGCCTTTGGTGTTGGGAGAAACCTTAGTAAGGATAGAGAATCTTCATAATGAGGGGGACTGTTTTGGTAGAAAAAACAATCAATGTAAAAGCTTGACAATATAGTGTGTGGATTATATATCTTTAGGAGGGAGTTATGGAATTTGATGTAAATGGATGCTAAAATGAAGAAACACAATCAAAGACAACGATATAACGAGGAAATCCCTTGAGTTAAATTATCTCGCCGGCATAAAACCTCGGGAGGTTATGTCACCTTCCTTACCAAAGAATTCACTAAGTATTGCTCGGTTACAAGATGATTGAGAGCTATGGAGATCACAATGAGAGTTTGATCAGTGTGCGTGTATTTTTCCCCACGTCTCCAAGATTAAATAGAATTCTAAACAAGATAACAAACTAATCCTAAAATCTCGGCCTATCTCTTATCCTTCCAACGTCTCTTGACTAGGTCTTCTTAGCGTTGATGGAATATCTTGCGTGCTGATTATAATGCCTCCGAGATTATCTCCTTATATTCAGTGCATATATATACATAAATAATTAAGTAAAAACAATAAATATTATGCAATACTTACAGTGGGTTAAGATGTCAACATGCAGGAACGTCTGAAGATGTCAATATGCTGAAAATACCCATAACAATTTGTCCCCAAAAATATTTATCCCTTCACGGAATACGAAGAGGTAAATGTTTTTTCAAAAAAGAAACTGGCGCCTGGCACGATTTGACAACCACATTGATGTGGAGTTATGGACGATTGGGAAATTTATTTGAAAAAGAGTTTTAGAAAAAAAGGTTTTCTTGTCTCAATAACCGTCTTGTCACATTTAAAAGCTCTCAAACCCTTCCTGCTCTTTTTTTCACAACGGCGCTGCTTTACTGAAGGTATTTTTCTTTTCTCTCTCTTTCTCCGTATTTTCCGATTTACTTGAGTTGTAGCCATGGGAAAAACCAGATGGAGTTCTACAAAGTTGAAAGGTGCAACAATCTCTAGGGAACCCATTGATGTCGACATTGAGGATTTTGAATCCGAGAATCTTCTTTCCAAACCTGACGAAGAGATTTGCGTTTTCAACGACACCCAAATTAAGTCCTTGAAACGGCAACAGTGTTTTTCTGAAGGTGCTATCTTTCATCCATTCCTTGTTAATCTAAGGTCTGACCTTTCTTCCCCCAATTGGGTTTGCTTCCTAGAGTACCCCTTCCTTCTAGGGTTTAATTTTCCCTTTCCCTCTTTGATTACTGAGTTCTTTCAAAAGACAAAACTGGCGTATGTCCAGTTGATGCCAATGGCATGGAGGATTTTTGCTTTTGTGGTGAAAGTAAACCGGGAGAATGGCTTAAATCTATGGCTTAGTGAGATAGCATACTCTTATAATTTCCAACCTTTTGGGTCCAAACGGTACCTTCTTAAGAAAAGGACCGGGAGGATGTCCTTGATGTCGACGTCATCTTCAAATGACAGGAGTTGAAAAGGGAGGTTCTTCTTCGTTAGAAGGGATTCTATTGGAGGAGGAGATGAGATACCTGCCAGATGGAATAGGGAAGGTATTTTGATTTTCGACTTGTGAATCCTCCTTTTCTGATTTTGACTGAATTTGTAATTTTCTCTACTTTGTTGTAGATATTGATTGGAGCGGACTGTTCCCACCTGCAGAAGATACCTTGACTAAGATCGAAGAATTTTTTCTGTTGCCCCCAGATAAGAGGTATCCCAAGGGTTTGGATGAAATAACTTTTGGTGAATTGAACGAGGACAAGGTGTCACAGTCATTCAAGATGTCTACATGTATAGCTGCTTTGTTCTTCCTTTAACTTATACACGTTTTTCCTTTAAACTTTGCTTCTTTCTGATCAGCTTCCAAACCTATTGCTTCGGGTTCTGATTTTGACTTGGATGATGTTGGTCCCAAAGGTGGCAACAAGGGTGAAAAACAGCTAGAGGGGGGGAGAATAGCTGTTACAAATTTTTCTCCCTCTTTTGAAAACTTAACCTCTTGCTTACAAACCTCTTGCAGTGTATTATAAACCGCAAGTGGTATTGCAAAATGCACAGCGGAATTACAGAGTAAAATAATGCGGTTTATGAGGTGCGGTTTTATAAGCGGTTTTAAGTGCGGTTTTATAAAACATAAAAGTAAGGTTTTAACAATATTTAACTGCAAACACAATTTCACAATAATGGATAACTGAGAATAAGATCAAACAGATAAATATAAAATAATTAGCAAGCACAGTAAATAATAATGCAGAAATGAAGAACACAATATTTGGAGTGGTTCAATCGTAAACGATCTACGTCCACTATCAAGATGGTTAGTCTTGGATTTTCTAAGAGTTAAATTTTATATTAAAGTATGAGAGATTACAAAGTACAAAGATCAATACTCAGATCTAAAATCTATTCTATGAAGATCAATCCTAGATTATAACCGATGTATCTCAAATGAATAATCTATGTGATTAAACAAGTGAGGGGTGTGTGTGTGTGTTTGAACAAGATCAAGGCTCTTTGAATCTAGATGATGTAGAGCACAATGATACTTAAAGTGTTTAAGGCTTGATTTCTGGGCTGAAAAATATTTCTTGAAGTAGGAAGATGAAGATTCAAAGGGCTGAATATTTTCTGGGTAGAGCTTCAACTTCTTATGAACTCATAGCAAATCAATTTCTCAAGCAATATTCAAGTGTTTAAGATTAGGGGTATTTATACCCAAGCACCAAGAAAGTAGCCGTTGGACACAACTGTTTGCAAGGACTGTAATGGTGCTTTCTGATTGGTCCACAAATCCACTTTTGTCCTTTGGTACAGCAGTTGCAGATAAAGCTGATCAGACTCCAGCTGCAAATAAGGTATGAAGGACACCTGTCACCTTTTCAAGATCCTTGCAGATCTTCTCTGACATTGAATCACGTGACAAGATTTGGTGGTTGACTTTTGTCATTTCTGACGTGGATTCCAACAGTCATAAAGTGGTTCATTCTTCAAGTCTTCAATCATTGGATACGGTCTGGTGTGCATGCAGTTTGACAAGTGCGGTTTCACCAGAGGAGGTTTTATAGTGCGGTCTCAGGATTGGAATTTACACTGCGGTTAGCTAGTGCGATTCACTAGAGTGGTTTCACTGAGATTGTCAAGGAGCAGTTTCAAAGATAGAATTCCACATGCGGTTTTCATGTGCGGTTTCTTAAGAGCGGTTTTGAAACTACTTTGAACTGCAACCTCATATCCAATGAGACTTGGCCAGTCTTCAAGCCTAAATAAAACATATTCTATAAAATGGACTTAGCTAAAAAATTGAAGTCTAAGTTTCATTACATATGGTCCTAAAGTCCTTAAAATAGAGATGAGGTTATGATATCAATCAAATTTAAGCTAAAGCTAGGAGGTTTAAAGTATGCATACCCAACAATCTCCCACTATTTGATTGATGCCATTACCTACTATAACAAAATCAAACATTGTACTTGGTAAAAACATGTCCATAAGAATTAACATGGTAAGTCATCTCCTAAGCCAATGCACACACTAGCTTAAGTTATAGATTTCTATACTATTGAAAGAATGAAAAACTTACAACTTGAAAGTATAGAAATACATTAAGTGCACTTGAAAAATATGAGTTTAATTTTAAAGTGCGGTTTAAACTAAATGTTTAAACTTCATTTCAAAAATATGATTTTAAGTTAGAAAATATTTGAATGAGGCTTTAAACCTTTGCGGTTTCATTGTTCTACAAACAAGCAGTTTGATATGAACAAGGTTTTGGAACCAGTGATGCATTTTTCATTACTACCTTTGAAGTTACATATTACAATGGTAGGAAAGCAAAATACATGGTTACAAAAAAACAAAAGGAGTTGGACAAAAGAAATACAATCAGAGTGCGGTCCAACTTAAGCAAAAATAAGTGTTCAGCAAAAAGAAATTACAGATAAAGCGGTTCATTGCTGGGGTGGTCCATCAACTTCAGGATCAGGTACTTGGGAAGGATTTGAAGCTGAAGTCTTTGATCTTAAGGATCTTCTTATTCTTCTGACTTCATCTGCGGTTCGTCCTTGAGCGGTCACTAATCTTCCAAGGGTATTCTCCTGAGTTGCAAGTCTGAGGTTAGCTTGGCCCACTACTCTAGAATTTCCTCTGACTTGTTCATTCAGTTCTTCAATAAGGGTGTGGAAGGAGGTATTCAAGGAATTGAAAAGAATATGAATCTCCCCCTGAACTGCTGCGGTTTGATTTGTGATGGCTTCTTGGATTGGTTCCATATCTGTTGTTACCTTTAAGGAAGTTTCGCTCTTGGGGTTTGGGCCCGAGTTTGATGTTGAAACCTTCCTTGAGGTTTTCCAAGCGGTCATTAACCTCATCTTTAAGCTCATTGATTTTTGCCTTCAGAGAGTCTCCCAAAATGTTTGTCTTTACATTTATCTCTCCTTTAACTGCATCAATTTCAGATGAGAGATTTGATTCCAAAGACTCCAGAGCGGTTTGGAAATCTTGAACAGGTTGCGGTCTGGAGGTAACTGATTTGAGCAGTTCAGCTTGGAATGATTCAAAAGCTGTTTTGGAGGAGTTGGAAAACTGGTTAAGCATATCTTTCAGCTGGGTAGTTGATACTTTATCTCCCAATGTTTGGAGGATTCCATCAGCTAAGTCTTTTCTGAATCCCTCAAAACAGGCTTCAGTAGAGGATTTGACAATGTTTGCCGTGTCACTCTCCCCCTTAATGGCATCAAGCTTGAGGGAAATGTGTTTCAAAGAATCTTTGTGGTCAGCCATTTGAAGGGTCTGAGAGGCTATAAGATGGGCCTGGGCTTCAACAGTGTCATGAAGGGAGTGGTTGGAAGCTTCAAGAGATGCATTTGAGGCGATTAATTTGATGATATGGCCTTAGTTGATCAGAAGTTGGCTTTGAATAAGGTTAAGTGTGGAAAGTATTTGAGAGTAGTCAGTTGGAGGAGCGATTGAGGTGGAAGGAATAGGAGTGAAAGAGGGAGGCGATTGAGAAAACGTAGGAAGTGCGGTTTGAGGTAGATGGGTATGAAGGGTTTGAAATATACGAGCGGTTGGGATTGTATGAGGTTGGGCGGTTGAGGGTGGAATAGGTAGTGTTGTGGGTAAGGTAGTAGGAGCGGTTGGAGTGGGAGCGGTTAGGATTTGAAGAGGAATTGTGGAAGTTGGAAGATTTGATGTTTTGGGAGTGTGAACCGAGGAGGAAGTCCACAGTAGTGTGAACGAGAAAGGGAAGGGGTATTTTGTTTATGAGGCGGAGTAGGGGAGTATGAGTTTTAGCAGGAGGAGGGGTTTGTTGACGTATAGGATAAGTAGGTGGTGTAGGAGTTTTATTACGGTTAGAAAGGGGTGGAGATAGAACGCTGTTAGAATGAGGTGGAGAGGGAGTTGGATCTCTGTAGGTAGAGGTTGAAATGGCTGGGCATGCTGAGGGTTTGAGTGGCCCTTTCACGAAAAGCAAGTGGGTAAAGGGGAGGTAGGATCAACGGGGAATGATAAACAACTGGAGGAGGAAATGTAGTAGAGGAGAAGAGGATTCCTGGATCTAAGTAAGAAACAGTCTCACCAGAAATGGGAAAGGAAGTCTGGGCAACTTGTTTAAGAAAATGCTTGAGCCCTTTGGCAGTTGCTAATTTGGGCATCATTTTGATCCTCTTCCTTTTGGGTTTCTCCCCCTGGGTAGTTGCATCATCATGCGGTGGAATAGGAGAGAGCGGTTTGGGTGAAGGTTGAGGTTTGGGAGAAGGAGATTTGTGAGGTGTAGAATGATGAGAGTGAATTGGGGATTGGATAGGAGAGAGAGGTTGGCTTTGAATGGGTGATTGAGGTGGTGATTGATTTTGAGGAGGAGGCGGTTGAGTTTGGGGAGGGGGATGCGGTTGGGGAGGCGGTTCGGTTGATTTTCCTTTTGCAGCTCTTCTCTGCTCAGCCTCTTTCTCAAACCTTAGCCCTATAGAAATCTGCCAAGTCTTCACCAGACAAATTCATCTTGGTTTGTTGGGCCTTCCTGGCTCTAGCAATTAAGGCAGGGATACCATCATCTTCCTCTTTCTCTTCATCCCCTTCGTCAGCAAGGTTCAGTTTCTTCTTCCCTTTTGAACTTGGACCCGGCCGCCCGACACGCGAGACTGGTTTAAGTAGTGCGGTCTAGCTTTCTTCAAGAGGCGGTTCACAGCGGGTTTCTTTCTTGGGTCTTCTTGACCGCAAGGCTAACTAAATGTCAGTTGTCTCAGTAGCATGTTCGAACATACTCCTCCTCCTGGTAGGAATTGTATCGCATCATAAAAGCCCTTTGTACTCAGCATTCCAATGGTCAATGCAGAAGTTGTGGCAAGTAGCTAACCCAAGGGACTCTTCATTTCCCCAATGCACAGACAGCTCTGGAGTAGAGATTATGAGATCTTCTAGATGCTGGTAGTCAGCAAAAATAGCGGTTAGGAGCCTGCAGAAAGGTCTCCATCTCTAGTGCTCATTTTATCAATGCGATAAGTATCTAATGCTTTGGAGGAGAGTTCCCTCATCAGAATCTTGGGCCAGTTGAGAGCTATTCCATTATAAATAGCACTGCAGTACATCCACTACTGAGAGGTGAAGTTGTTGTGGTATCCTGTCTTCCCACACACAGACTTCCCAACCAGAAAACACGAGTCGCTCATTAGTTCGCCAAATGCTTTTCTCGGGCACCTTCTTGTAATAGACCGAAAGGGAGGTAAGTACTTGTTGTAGAAGCGGTTGCATCCATAACCTCTTGTCCAACGATAGTAAGGCATTTGGGACATTGAAACCGAAAGGCACTTCGATGTCTAGGTAATCGATGGAGACATCAAATCCTTCAACACTGCAAGAAGGCAATTCACCACACGGCCATTCGTGCAAGTTCCCTCTTGCTAGGCTTGGCATTAGAGTAGAACCGGGTTTACGAAGGAAGGAAGGAATGGTATAGGATTGTTGTTTGGTGAAGAGGGGAAGAATGCCGCAACGCATCAATCCTTATGATCAGCTCTTCCTAGAGCATCATTCTTCAGCTCAGTCTCTTTAATCTCCCAACCTGGTAAGAAAAATTGTGGTTCCTACAAAAATAGAATATAGAAGTTAGGTCCATTTTATAGATTCACGGTTCACAAGCGGTTTGAGCACCCAAGCGGTTAGCAATGGTGCGGTTTGAAAAGTGAAACGTTTCAAACCCCAAGTAAACTGTGAATACAAGGCAAGGAAATAAATAAGAAGGTTCAAGAGTGTAATTACTAGTACGTGGCATTGTTAAACCAAGGTTATCTCAGACTTCTATGAAGTGTTCCAGCCTATGTACTAAATAATACTCAGTAAAATTCAGCATGCGATTTCAAAAGACTTATATAAGCGGTTTCCAACATGCGGTTAGCTACCATAAAGCGGTTTGAAACAGGTAAGGTATGCGGTTATAAACATGCGGTTTCAAACATAGGGTAGCATGCGGTTCAAATGCAAAGATTAAATTCAAAGTTTTCAAAAAAATATTCTAAGTTATGAAAATCATGATTGGAAATCAAAGAATCCAAAACATAGGAAATTTTTCAGAAAAGCATATGAACGATCGTTTGAAGGCACGAAGAACACGGATGAACATGAAGAACAAAAGATTTATCAAAAGTTAACCAAAATCAACAAATAATATATCAAAATGATTACATTGGGCAAAGTAGATTAATAATATAACAATAAAAATTTATACTTTGCCTTAATCATCAAGAAATCATCAAGAACACTAAGTGGGTTTTTGAAAACTTGAAAAGCGAATTTTGCAAAATCAAAGGACTAAACATGGATTGATCATGAAATAAAGTACATAATCGTAATCAGAGGCATAATCCGAACAAAACCCAACAAGAATAAGCTAAAAGACCGAGAAATAAGAACATACTCAACAAAAGAAAATTACATTCGAATGTTTTCTTGAGTTCAACAATGGCGATTGCGATAATGAAGATTTGCAGGAGAGTAAGAAAGATTAAGTTAGAAATCATACCATATCAGTGAAGGGTTTCTTGGGAGCCATTGAAAGTTTGAAGAATTTTTGAAAGAACTTTGAAGATTTTTGAAGTTTTTGAAGGTTTTCTTTAGAGAGAGAAAGTGAGTTGGTAGAAAGAAGGTAGGTACGATTGCAGAGATGGCAGAGTGAAAGAGTTGAAAATTGTAGTAATATTATCCGCTATTTATAGGTATTTTCTGGGATTGAGAGACAGTTGAAGGGACGGTTCTACTATCCCATATAAGTGAATCATTACCTCTGTTGCACCCTTTCATCTTCTACACTAAACCCTACGACGGCTGACATGAAGATTTTTAATGCTAATGTTTCCTTTGCATTAAATGCATTTAAAATTTAAAATAACGTGGGAAAACATTTGCAAAAATATCCTTATATCAAAATAAAGACCAAACAAAAATAAAGAAAACTTACCTGGTCCACGTGGCAGTCATGCAAAGACAAGGAATTTGAACAGTTTTTTTTTTTTTTAAATAAGGATAAGACATGAAAAATATTGAAAAGTACTTCAAGTTGAAACGCGATTGAGATTATGCGGTCAAAAAATGTCGCAGCGGTTTTGGAAATGGCCGGTTAGTCACGCGATTGGATTGGCGCATGCGGTTTGTACACACGGTTTCAACAGGGGTGAGGTTTGAAACCTCAACGAGAATTTCAACCTAAAATCCACATACTTAACACAAGGTTAGTAATAAAAAATATGGACTTCATTAAGTTCAAGCATACCCATTTCTCCTCGAGGAATGAAAACCTCTTAGTCAAGAGCTTTGGTGAGGATATCGGCAATCAGTTGTCTGTCCCCGGATACTCTAGATGGAAATTCCCTTTTCCACATGGTGCTTTGAGGAAATGATACTTGACACTACAAGAAAAAGGGGTATTTGTGAAGGCCAAAAATCGTCTCAAATACCGTCAAAACCGTCCCAAAAAGTATTTGGGACGGCCTTGGGACGGTTTTGGCTCCCTCCCAAATACAAGGGTGCCAAATGCATTTGTGACAACCCAAAACCGTCTCAAAAAATATTTGTCCACGAAAATGGTAATGGTTGAGCGGTCTGTCTTATTCTACGAGTATTTGGGACGAATTTTAGTGGCCCGTCCCAAATACGTATTTGGGACGGTTTTATTTGCCCTTCCAAATACATTAGGCACGGTTTTATTTTCCCTTCCAAATACATTAGGCACGGTTTTTTCTGCTCTTCCAAATACATTTGTCACGCTTTTGTCCGCCGTCTCAAATACACTTGACACGGTTTGATTGCCTCTCGAAATACATTTGACACGGCTACGGTTGCTCTTCCAAAAACTATTTGGGACAGTATTGTCCCTCTCAAATACCATTGACACAATTTTGTTTTTGCCTTCCCAAATACATTTAACAAGCTCTAAATATTTGGTATTGTTTTTATATTGGTTCCAACCCACCATTCATATTTTTGCAATTTACACAAACACATACAAGAATACAACAGAAAATACTATATTGTAATCAATCTAGGCATCACCATATACTCCCTCCGTCCCAGAACAATGTTCACATACACTCGTGTTGCACATGTTTTAAGGAGGAGTATTATATTGAAAAGTGTTGTGAGTGTGAAAATAAAATAGGAGAGAGAATGAGTGGAGAGAATAGTAAATTATAATGGTGTTGTGAGTATTAAAATAATGTAGGAAAAAGAGAATGAGTGGAGGGAATAGTAAAGATTCCTTTCCATTTTAGGTAAGTTTTAAATGTGTGAAGTAAGTTTTGGGACTGAAAAGGGAAAGTGTGAAGATTGTTCCGGGACGGAGGAGTACACAATTATTAAAACAAAAACACTTACATTTAACTATCTTAAAAATACTCATACAAAATCATGTTATGTAACTCAAATTTCATATCTGTTGCTACTAGAATTTTGAAATGTTGATGGAGAAAATGGCAGACGAGGGTTTTAGTAGACAAACCATCTTTATAAAGATCCGATAGGTTGAAGTTGATAAGTTCATAAGGTCCGAATATTCGGCTATGAGGAATTGTCCATCCTGCAAACATAGTCATAATCCGTAAGAGCTCACTCTTATTAAAAGTGTATGTGTTGTTGTCCACAGGCTGGAAATATCTTCAAGTTCATGCTAAGCCGAGGGCCCTTCTGCCATTCAATTGAATTATGATCAAGCTGATAACGATTAATCTTAAGCCCCGAGGATAAGTACTCATAGAATGAGTCAACATATGGGTTTAAATCGTCGAAACCAGGGCCTTTCAACCGATAGCCGACAAGCAAAGGAGCAGCACAGAAGCAAGATACAGGAGATACTGGAGCTATTTCATACGGAGGGGGCATTGCTGACAGGAACAATTATCATTTGAGTTTGTTGAGTTCTCCAAACGACTAATGACAATTGCACTCCGAGACCCACAGAACTGGATCAGATTGGAATTTGAGCATATAGGATTTCCTTGAAGGCTGAATTATTCAAGCATAACAAGCAAAAGCAATAAATTTGGTTTGTGCTCAAAAATTTTAACTTAACATGTATTTGTGAAAACTTTCAAGGTAAATTGAAATTAAATTTGGAAACAGAAAATAATTCCAAAAGTCCAAGCATTTAGCAAACCTGAGGTGACATTTTGAGGAAGATTAAAGGTGAGTTTGGCATTCTTCGATTCTCCTGAAAGTGATTTTTCAAAAGTGATTTTAGAAAAATCAATTATTTGTAATAAATACTAAAATTTATAAGTATGTTTGGATAGTATATGTTCAAAACTGATTATTGAAGATAAATACCAAAAATGACCTTTATAATATGTATGTCGATATAATAAATGTATAAAAGAGATAGAGGTTATTATTGTAAAAACAACACAAATAACGAGCCTTCTAAGAATCACTTTTAGCAAAAAGGCTAGTCTCAAGCTCTGCCAATTAAAACACGCTTGCGTTTAACAGCTTAAAATCATAATCAGTATTGTTATCCAAACGCTATTAAAAGCGATTTTGAGCTTCAAAAGTGATTATAAGCCACAAAAAAGCACTCCCAAACTCACCCTAAGGCTGCCAGATATATTTGAAAACCTATTATCCTGAAAATCTCTGCAGTACAAAGGAGCATATATGATTATTAAAATATTGCATCCAATACTGTCTCATATTTATTGGAAAAAAATAATTTTAGTACTATTACTTAAAAGTGCACTCACTGGACAACAAAGCTGTTCGGTATAGTTGGTAGAGTGCAAGATTCTAAACATCATGGTGATGGCAAACCCTATTAATTGGCAGTGTGCCATCAGGGGTTACAGAATAGTTTTTTTTTTTTTTCTTTTTTACAGAATAGTTGGGGACATCACAACTATAGTGGAAAAAAGAAACTATTAATGCATAATCTGCAACCAGGAGGCAAAAATAATAATCATAGTCATATACATGCTGCATTAACGTTTATCAAAAGCAACAAGTTCTCTGGAAGTAAGGAGTTTAAGTACATACTTCTAGAGGCTCTAAGTGCAATATGTTCTCCACAGGTGCGCATGACTCAAGTGTTGCATCTGCACTCCAGATTGACATCGACTGCATCAAATTACAGTGCTCATGGGGCATCACTAAGCAGATCAACTGTTGCCACATCAAAATGAATGAGAAATTTCCTCTACGGGAATCAATGTACAACACCAGCTAGATTATAAGGATATCAAGTTGTTGAGAGGTATTAAGAAGACCTAAGGATCCAAACAGTGAATAAGTGAACCACCTTTGTCAGAGCAATTACATCTGCATACTGAGCAGATGCTGCAATACCTGCAAAACCAACATGTTTCGGGGAAAATGAGGAAAACGTTTTTCGGAAAACTACCAAACACCGGAAAATGGGGAAAACGTTTTCCGGAAAACAAACATGTTTCGGGGAAAATGAGGAAAACGTTTTCCGGAAAATTACCAAACACCGGAAAATGGGAAAAACGTTTTCCGGAAAACGTTTTCCTCCCATTTTCATGGAAACAAACGGGGCCTTAGTACAGTGACCAAAACTTCTTCCTTGATTCTCTCTGGAATAATTGATATTCAAAACTTACATATAAATAAGATCTGGTATCCTGCTTAGGTCTGGAATTGATCCTTGCAAGCTGCAGTTTCTGAGACTCCTGGTAGATCCATGAAAAGTGGCGTGTGTCAATCTTGACCATCACAAATTACCATATGCATACTGCTGAATCATATAAATAGCATATGAAATTTCCTAGAGCAAATAGAGAGTAAAACAGCTGCTCTAGAGTATGTGCATTCTTTGCATGGTCAAGGGCAAGTAAAAACATATTCCCCATATACTCTTCAAGTAAAGTACTTTCGCTTTAAGTAAGATGTTAGGCCAGACAATCTTGAATAAGTAAATCGGGAGCTTGGGTATTACTCCCTCCGTCCCAAATTAAATGTCCTTTTTTGTCCCAAAATGAATGACCCTTTGAAACTTTGCCTACGGATAACTTTGTCCCTAAATGATTTTTTTCATAATTCATTATATTTTTGCAAAACTAAAATTTTAAAAGTGAATAGCATGAATGTTTATGATATTTTTCTATTAAAAATCAACATTTTCAAAATGACCCTTAAATTCAAAATGGACATTCATTTTGGGATGCAGGGAGTATTATTTTGTAGTTATTTTAGGAAAAGAAGTATTTGTGGAAGCCATCGGGCGTGTTCTAATTTTGATAAGCTACCATAAATTACGTTTTTCATCATATGCATTAGTCCTGTTCTTCTCCTCGTTCAGCATTCCTAAACAGCCAGTGTTCCAGATGAATTGCAACAGACAACGGGACTTATTTATTTTTTGCCAATTCAAGGTTTTCAACAGAAATTTAATCATATCATACTAATTATTGAATAGGCTATTCTCTGAATTTCGGAAAAGACAAAAATTGAAATGCAGCTACATGGTCCGCCATTTGGCATTTAGCAAATGATAAAGAGGGTTCAATAACCTCACCAAGATTTTGTATTCCTAAACAGAAGCCATGGCAGATTACACCAATTAGGAGGCAACCATTTGTCGAATAATTGAATAAAAACTTCCATGTTTCCTCCCCCCTCCCAATAATTATAATCTACATTTCTTGGTTTTCTGTTTAGTAATAAATTACATAGGTATATCAATTTTCTTTCGATAAAATATTGTCGCAAAAGCCTCAAATACCTTTGCTTACAGTTCAGGAATACATTGAAGGCAGACATGACTGTAGGTCATTTTGTACCTAAAGAGAAGCACAAAAAATACAAAATGAAGTAAACAGACCATATTGACTTACAGTTTCAACAAATGAGACATGTTTCCATAAGATAGAGGTATCATACTTCCGTCAAAGTGGTTGTTATCAAGTTGACTGCCAATAAAGGGAAACAAGCGGTATTACTAATTATGAAGCAAAATTGCGGTCCAAAGACTAAATCTTGCTAGAATAATAAAGAATAAAGATCATAGCCAGAGCACTCGAAAGATGCTCACTTACGGTAATTTGTAATACATCTGACACCGATACCTAACCCAAGAAAGCCGTAACTTCAACTAGTTGTTCTCTAATTCTAAAGAGGATGTCCCAACATAAGCAAATTTTAAGCAGAATTAATATAACCCTCGTTTATAATCTCTAAAGACCATGGTCCAGGGCATACCTTCTTCGAAAGTTAACATAAATCTCGAAATCAATATTACATCAAAACTTCTTAAATTTCCAAATATGGGAGTATGGGTCCACATTTGGAAGAATAGAAAACGAATATACCCAGAACACGTCTGCCCTTTCAAAAATTCAGATCAGACATTATAGTTTCTTACAAAATATGAGATAGATTCGGTAAAAACACCTATAATAGCAAGATTTGAGAAGAATTTTTGCTCTTATTTCCGAAAGACTCAAGGGTTGGCCTAGTGAATATGGATCAGTACCCACCTTCGAGTGGTTGCAGGTTCAAACCTCATAAGGTAAAAGAAGGATTCCAAGAAACCATCTGTGTATACAAATAATAGGAAGTAAATAAAGAAAGAAAAGCATTCTTATTCCTAAATCTATATTTTGGAGAAAGGCAAATTATACAATATCACGTGAGATTTGGCAGTTGTAGCAAACTACGGAGGAAGGTAGCCTGATAAGTTGTTGTTGTCAAGCAGCCTGCAAAGGTTTTACCTCATTAGAAACACACCGCCAAATACACACAAACAATAAGGTCTAGAAGTAAACAATTCAAATTGCCAACTTGCTCTTACCTCCGTCCAATCCCAAACAAAGGTCGGGTAAATTTGTCAGAAGCCTTGTGAAAACGCAAATGCACGAAATGTGATGTAGGAAAAGAAGAAAAGTTTAAATGTTGTGAGTATGAAAAATTAAATAGAGAGAGAATGAGTGGGAGGTGATGTAAGAAAGAGAATATTGTGAGTGTAAAAGTAAAGTAGAGAGAGAGAGAATGAGTGGAGAGAATAGTGCATTTAAGGTTTAAGGCTCTCTTTCGGGAAAGTGGCTTTTGGTTTTTAAATGGGACGCCCCAAAAAGGAAATAAATGGCAATGGCTCTCGCCGGGACTTGGACGAGGGGAGTATGAACCAGACTTGGCAGTCTAGACATGTACTCGGGAGGGATTTGACCACTAAGTGAATTGTTGTTCATGTGGCTGCCTAGTGGATATAAAAAGTTATCATCTGATAGTGTAGTTAGAGAAATACAGTAACAATAAATGAAAAAAATAATAGATAGATCAAGATACAATAAAGGTGATATATCACAGTTTTTTGTATACTATTGCTCTATCAGGAAGTAACTCTTACAAGTGATTTGTTTTGTTCAACTTCGCAGAATGATTTAGGTATCTTCCACTTATCTGATTCTGGTCAATTTGTATCCTGTCCAGATTAGGAAGATAACCAATCTCTTCTGGCAAGGAGCCTGTTAATTTATTTCCATTCACAAGCCTGAATGCACACAACCAGA
The DNA here is from genome assembly GCA_022495995.1 of Adenophora triphylla var. japonica. Classification (NCBI taxonomy): domain Eukaryota; kingdom Viridiplantae; phylum Streptophyta; class Magnoliopsida; order Asterales; family Campanulaceae; genus Adenophora; species Adenophora triphylla. The sequence continues at coordinate 161,068 of JAFEMH010005408.1, forward strand.
TATTGAATGAGCAATTGAGAATTTTAATGAACATTTTTTTTTATGACAAGCAAGAAAGTGAATAATGTCCTTGTCTCTAAAATATACCACAAAACATATTTCCACTCACAAGCCTGAATGCACACAATCAGAAAAGGGAATTACTTTCGGAATTGTGAGAATCCTCCTCTGCAATTTGAGAAAATCAGCAATTTGTAAAAAATTAGGGCACAATTGGGCAAACAGGACTCAAATCATAGAAGGAGAGAGAGAAAGTGAGAGATTGAGTGAGATGCTAACCAAAGGATTCTCAACCAGCCGTAGCAACGAGATAGAACGAAGAGAGAGACGAAGACCTAGATAGCACCCAAAACCATAATAAGAGAGACGCATGGAGTGGGCGTGAGAGAGACAGAAAGCGAGAGAGATGCTTACCTTCCAATCGCAGAGAGAATCGACCTAGAAGATGGAATTCTGGAGGGAATCAATCGCGATTGAATCCCCAAAGCCACAATTTTTCCCGCGATTGAATCCCAAAGCCGTCGAACCGAGATTGGATGCCAGAGAATCGAAGGCCTAGCAGACGAAACGGAAGACCTAGCAGAGCGGAAAGCGAGAACGGATGACTAGCAGACAGAAAGTGAGGGTTTCTGTGAAATTCTAAAAACGTGTCTCTAAAATCAAAAATCATAGAGAGGGAATCAATAGCGGGAAAAGTTGTGGTCGAAACTTTTAATATAACTAAGCATTTGAGAGGATAAGGGCAGAAGAGCGAGTATTTGGCATGAATATTCCCGTTTTCTCAAAAACAGGTATTTGGGATCACATTTTGATCTTTTCTAAAAATGTTTGGTCACAAAAAGTTCTTTTTTCTTGGTAGTGAGAAAAGTGCCCCAAAACCTAGCCATTAAAATCAAGGTTTGGAACAGAGCCTTGTCCTGCGAGACCGGGCGTGTCTAATGCGATATAACGCTACGGGTCAAAATCAAGCATCCCGACATGTTCGTCTCCCTTATGGGAAATAGTTAGTGCGTTTGGGGACGAGTCATCCCGAGACCTCGCATTTCACATTTAAGCCATTTTTCAATCCGTTCTTTGGGTTTCATCCAATTACTTGGTGAATTATATTTTATGTTCGCAGTAAGTTCAAACATCAACCTCTACAAGACATAAGCCGATCTCTAAGAAGTCATTACGCCCACCCAACTAAATATAACATCAAAGCTTGATTCCTTGATGTATCAACGCTACAATCCCTTTGTCCACGACGCCATATCGAATACGAGTCATAGTCCACTTCAACTCATATTGTTCAATGTTTTCTCGACCCGAATATTTTGATAATCCATGCTGTGATTTGATCTCTATCAAATCTCTTGAGTACGGCCGTACATTTCCCATCAACACTATTCATCGAGGGGTCCAAGCAGTACATTTCTCTTTACGAGGGATAAATCTCATTCTTTACTTATCATTCTTTCCTACATGAATTCCAATCGTGTCAACATAGCCCTTTATTACTATCCTATTAAAGATAGCGTTAGACTACATCAAACATAACATTCATCATGTGGAAGACGATGATAATCTCGTATACAAAAGATTCTAATGACACAACTATCATTAGATTTAATCATGACATATACAGACTATGTCACAAATCGATAGCACGGCCTCGCCCAAAAGTATCTCGTTTTCTAACAAGTACACATAACAGTAATGCTCATTCCTACGCATATAATCATCTCTATAATTATCCATTATCAACTTATACTAGTCATTCATAATAACTAGGAACATAGATTTTTATAATAAACATGTAAACGTATAACAATCCGGAATAAGCAACAAATTTCTATAATAAATGGTGCAGCACATTACATAATCTGCATCGATTATCACTATAATAATCATCAAAAGATACGGCATAACACCAACAGGTTGCAAAGATCCATATACGGGTCAGCAAGCTTCTAGGGAGTTCGAATCTTCATTTTCACGAAAAATCAAAGAGTTCGGGTTTCTACAAGAACGAAGATTTAACTCATAGACATGAAATTCAAATGGGAGCATACAAGTATTTCTATTATTGTATGTCGATGATATTTTACTCATTGAAAACGACATTCCCGCACTTCGCATCACAAGTCTTCTGCTAGGGAAAATGTTTCTCAATGAAAGATATCAGTGAAGCCGCCTTGTTTTGCATCAAGATCTATAGAGATAGATCTAAAAGGATAATTGGTTTGAGTCAAAGTACTTACATTCACAAGGTTCTTAGAAGATTCAAAATGTAAAATTCTAAGAGAGGTAACTCATTAATAGGTCATGGTGTTACTCTTAAGCAAGACTCAAATGGCCCCAAGACAACCGGTGAGCAAAAGAGGACGAATGAGGTTACATATGCTTCTAGCTTATCGATCTATCATGTATCGTCATGATTCGTACTAGACTCCAACGTCTCGTATGCTCTAAGCATGACGAACGGACACCAATCTAATCCCCGTGAAAACCATTCGATGGTGGTTAAGATGATTCTTAAGTACTTAAGATTTAACTAAAGATGCGTTCTTGTTCTTTGGAGGGACGAAGATCATCTTGTTGTAAGAGGTTACAATGTATACAAGCTTCCAAACCGACAATTATGATTTCCGGAATCGCAATGGAATTTGTGTTTATGCTTGAACAAGAGAGTTATATGTTGGAAGAATTCCAAGGAGAGGATGAGTAGCCGACACTATAATCGAGGCCGAATATATAGCGGCATCCGATGCAGCCCAAGGAGGCAATTTGGATCATGAAGTTCACAGTGCGACTGGAAGCCGCTCCAAAGTATCACTAATCCGGTGGAACTTTATCGTGACAATAATGGGTGTCATTGCATAAGCAAAGGAACCAAGGTCATATCAAACGATCCAAACACATTCTTAGGTGTTTCCACCTTATTCGAGAATGCATAGATAGGGGAGACGTTAAGATATGCAAAAGTATCAACCGACGATAACATAGGGGATCCACTTACAAAGCC